>JAOXJM010000019.1:75909220-75926594 GCA_026413425.1 Tringa solitaria
AAAACGACTGTGCTCAGCACGCACATCTTTGGGAACGATCCCATGTGCGTCCAGCACTGAATAAACATACCTCCTTTATAACCCTCTACGGTTGTGAAGTCGCCGTTCCACGTGTCAGGACTTTCTGGTATGTATGTTGATATTTAGAGTTTAAAAGCACCACCTCAATAATAAAAAATTGGGGGAGGAAAATAATATTTTTCCATATGTCATAGGCTGACTAGCTAGAAACTGTGCTACAGACAGTATTTGAGCATATTTGCAGATCTGAAAGCCAGTTTGTAAGATTCTTTTTCAACATCAATCACCAGTGTTACCTATCAGCTATTTCAACCAAATATATGAAAAGATTCTCACCTCGTAGACTGAACAGTTTTGTTGCCTTTGTTATTTTTTCCCTGGTTGTTTGCAGCCTTTGATACAGCAAGGATACTTCAATTCAGTCTAGTCCAGTCATCACAGTCATTCTCAACACCATAAAACTGAAAAGACTTTGCTCTGTCTGAAGAAAAATAAGTTTTATTATTTAGCTTTATCAGGGAAAAAAATTAAATTGCTCATGACAGTGTCTTTCCTTCCAGAGCTTGTTAGGGGTTTTTTGCACAGTTACATGAGTAATAATATCACAGTGCTCAAATATGAATCCATGAGTACTATTAAAGCATATGGCAACGATGTTGATGTCAACAACCAGAAAAGTGAACTTCCAGATGAAAGGTGATATTTTTGCACTTTCCATTTAATCATGAAGAAGCTAAGGGTTTCTGACTAGAAAGTAATCCACTCAGAAGCAATTAAGATCTTTTACAAGGATCTTCAATTGGCTGAAAAGTGTTTTCTGCCTGACTATCTTGGGTTCTTTCTAGCCTTATCACGTAAAAAACAATGCATTTAAGGAAGTGATGGCAGTGGTGAGCAGAGAGCTCTGCAGACATAAGGGGCAGTTTGCACATGTCTATATCTTAAATATGCATCTGCATCTTAAATACTGTCTTAAATATGCACCATCCAAAGCCCAAAGCCAAGGTGCTGTGAGCAGGCCTTTTTTCCCTATGTAATTGATTTGTGCACTAATGAGAGCAAAAGGATTCATGTGAAATCTGGGAAATCAATGTTTTCTAATAAAGCAAGCAACAAGATCTCCTGTGGTCAATTCTTAGAACTTATGTATAGAATAAAGACTTCTTGGGGGAAGAAAAAAGTCTTTCATTTTTTTTAAGCGTTACAATGCAGAAACCGGAGAGAAAACATTAAAGCAGGTCTATTAGCCATGAATTTCTGTTGCAGTATCACCTGAGGTCAAACCAATATCGTAAATGAATGCTGAGTTTGTGTAGTTCTGTTTAGTCAGCATTATACAGGTAAAGAGAAGGTCCTACCAGAAGCGGTTTGTGGTCAAAGCGAGGTTCAGAGAAGAAGAAAATGAAGAAGCCTTCTCTTTGTGGGAATTTTTTTTTAGGAATGTAAAACCACAAATACAGCATTGAATATAGACAGAAAATCTATTCTTCCAGTAATACCACATTTCACTGGTTAAATCATGATTATTATCTAGTGCCTCGTGCCTTATCTGCCTTTTTGCTTCCCTGAAACCCCCAGATCTTCAGGAGGATAAACAATGCCTAAGTCTTCTGGCCATGCAGAAGCTGGTGGAAGATGCTGTGATACATGTTCTAACACTGACACTTTTGTTCAAAATGCCACCCCTTGTTTTTCTCCAAAAAAGAACAAGCTTTCTTTTAGTAGTTTGCACAAATACCCTTCAGATTGTGTGCAGAAAGAAATCAGCACTGGGGAACAAAGAGCGCCTGAGGAGTGGAACGGAAAGAGGGGTTTAGGTGAGCTTAGCCAAACTTTTTTCCATTTCCATGGAAATCAATAGTAATGATAAAGAACCATTATTTTGTACTGTTTGAAAACGGGTGTGTAACATGATGTAAAGGGAAGGAACAGCAGTGAGTCCACACTGCCTGAAAAGATGATGAATGATGTAATCATTGCCTGCCCCAGTTGGTATCCCCAAACTAGAATTTGGCTCAGAATACCCTGTAACAAAGAAATATATTTTTTTGCTCATTAGTTGCTATTCTCTGCTGCAGAATAAGTGCCTTACCTGCATGATATTCACTGTAGTCTGTGTTAGAAGACTTGCAGCACTCTGAAATGCGGCTGTTTTAGCTATTAAAGCTAAGCTTCAATCACCCACAGACCAAGGGACCAGAAGAAAATATGTAGGGCAGCAAGAAAAACAGTTACAAGAAAGGAGACAAAAGTGGTTTCCAAACTACCAGTCCACTCATAATGAAATGGTAATGGGGTATTTAGCTCAGTCCAAAAACTATATAATCCTTCTAATATTTTCAGGTACAAGACTAACAAATCTGCAAGGGATCTGCACATTTCTTTGCGTGTGTGAACAGTTTAGCAAGATCTCCAATTTAAAGTTTTTCTGGGGCCCATTAAAAAGTAGTAGTTATGGTAGTAGACAGATATGAAAGACGGAATTGAGGATAATCATCCTGTGAAGCTGGAACCAAGATCTGTAAATTTCTCTGGAGGAAAAAGGAGAGTGAAGTGTACCTATATTTCTTACATTTTGCCTGAAGGAAGGATGCAAAGTCAGAACACCGTCCCATTTTGCAAACTGAAGATGTCAACATCTTGTCAACCCAGCATCTCTTATAAAAGTTGTGCCCTAAAAGGCTTTCTGGAGAAACTTTCTAGGGAGATCATGGTCTTATTTAGAATGGCAGGAATCCCAGAAGGACCATTACCACTTTCAATTACAGCACTTCATAGTCATACTAAAAGCCCCAACCTGATTTAACATGAGTTTCTAAGCCCTTGATTTACACTAAGAATTAAACTTGCTCTTCTCAAAGTGTGGATTGGTCTGCAAGGACAACAAGCAGAAAAAGTTCTGGGAGAGACAAAACCTGGCACAAGATGAAAGAAAAAAAGAGTTACTGTTTGTTGAAATTCCCTCTAAGTTCCTTCATTGCAAACGAGCACTCGGGGATTTATTCTTTAAATAAATCAGGGATTTATTCTTTAAAAACAAATTTTATGTTCCTCAACATAAATCTAACAGGAAAACAAAGGTTACATGTTGTAGACTGCCTAAAGAAAAAAAATTTCAAAATTTTCAAAACGATGAAGCTCAAAGGCTGAAGATCCCATAGATAAAGTCTGTTGATAAATAAACTGAAGTCTGCAGTGCCATCTTTCCTCTTAGTAAATACTACAGAATCAAAACACGAAATGTTATGCTCTACTCAAATTTTTCATTAGTATGACAGCACTGATTTCTACAGCCAATTTAAGCACTGAAGTTTTTACTAAGCATTTTCTTTCCGCTTTTGTATCAGTGTTCAGCAAAACTCGGCTGATCACTGAAACAACATCAGGTGCAAAAAACAACCAGCATGGTGAATTTATACTGTATTCTTTCTGTTGGCATCTTAAGACAGAAGGTCTTACTGGAAGCTGGATTGGACTAAAGTCCAGTGTGACATCTCTTACCAACAACAGACCGACTGAAATAGTCAGTGCCAAAAAAAGGTAATGATTTTTTTTTTATGCTTATATATTAATGAAAACATATTATATGTTATGGATACATTCTTCCACTGACATTTTAGAGATTGTAAGAAATTTTATTTCTAAAAATTATGAAAAGACAATCCAAATACGGAGTGAGCCAGTTAATATCCTGTTCTTAATAGGTTTCCAATGACTGAAATGACCTATCAACTAAGTGTAAGTGAACAAGATGAATTGCCACTGTATTACCAATTAACAGTGTGATCATGTTCTCATCATAACTATTACTGTAACATCTAACAAGAGTAACCTAATTTTTCATTCCTCTTTGACCTCTGAAGTATCATGATGTACATTTCTGACATTTAAACTATTTCTGAAAGTAATATAATATTTTTAATATTCTATATAAAGCCCAGTGCAAAGAAATGCAGAATAGATCATCCTGAATGTAAAACTTTAACTACATCAAGCCTCTGCAGCATAATTAGACACAATGAAAAATAACTTTCTATCCAGGATGGTTGGATAAGCAAGAAAGTGAAAGTGTGTAAACTATTTCCCCCTGGATTAAGTACTCAGTGTACATAGTGGTGTATTCCACAGAGTGCTGGTTGCATGCACATACAAAGTTTAAAAAAAAAAAAAGGTTACTTTTTTCATGAGCATTGTTAAGCGACCCTTTCTTTGCCCAGAGACCATTCAGTAAAAATCTGAGGAATTCTGTCATCTCTGTCATGGAAAGGACAGGCCTAATTCTATATCTTCCAACTCATGAAGGCAAGTCTGCACTTTACAGACGGATACGAAAAGCAAGTTGTTGCTTCTGTAAAGCCTAATCTGTTTCTCCAGGGTCTGGATAGCTGGCTAAATTTCCCAGCAGGTTCTCTCTCCCCTTTCTGACTCACAATGTAATAACCTCTGGCTGGAAGAGTTTTCTCCAGGCATACTTCTGCTCCAGCTCCATGGGTTAGACCACTGCAGAACCACGGTCTATGGCTGTAGCCCCATGTGGTGAGACCACTCTGCATCTCAGTATACTTTGCTTCTCTTTTCCTGCATCTTATCCCTTGTAGTTGGAACAATTCCTTACTCCTGTCATGCCAGGATGATTTAAGAAAACATATTTTATTAAAAAACAAATGGCAACAGCATGGCCGTGTTTGATCACAAAGTATTTGGATAGTTGGCAGAATGTTTGTTATGGGACGCTGGATTTTCCAGCTTTGGGGGAGTAGTTCCCACTCATAGGAAAGTATATTTAAATAACATTTTGGGCAAAACCCACCGTGTGGTGAGCTGGAGAAACAAACTTTCCTATTGAGCGATCTCTTCATCCCTACTGAAATCAAGGAGACCATCTTGACAGCCAAGGACAAAGTCTTTTCAAAATATTTCTCTCCAGTACAGAATAACTACACAAATCATTACTTTACAAAAGCGGTATTTCTAAATTCACTCTATTCTCAAACGTCTTCCAAAACTTCTTACATTCCCCTAAAACCTGGTGCCTGAAACATCAGATTTAAAGAACAACTAAGAAGTGATTGAAAAAAACCATTCTTCTTAAGTTTTGGCTTTCAGTATTTTCTTGATTCCCCCATAGTATAAGATCCTCAAGTTCAGATCAAATTAAATTTTTATGAGTCAGGCTTCTTGAGTAATACAACGTTTATATATTCTTAACCTTACTTCATTTCATGAAGAATCCTGTTATCTTCAATGAAACTGCAAAAATCCAATTTGCATATTAATTCTGAGGGAGAACAAAATAAAATCCATTGTTATTAAAAGGGTAATTTGAAGACAAATTGTCATTGGCCACACAGAAAAAGCAGAATTTTCACAATAATTCTAATATGGAATCAGGAGATTTAAAATAATCTTTAATATACCTCTCTAAGCACACTGTTTGGAACTCTGGTAGAGGAATATAATTCCAGGCCCTGAATCAAGGAATATTTGTTAAGGTTTACATACTGATTTATATCACTAATTAACACTGTGGTGGTTCCAGATGGAATCAATCGTCTGTCACTTATGTTTATGAGTTAACAATTTCTTTATGACCTCACTTATCTATAAAAAATATAATAGCAACAACAAAAATCTCATATTTTAAAAATTGTATTAGAAAAACTCCAATGGGGTTGGATAAAAGGATCTATTACAAAATTAAATGCAATTGACTAATACTTCAAATCTGTTGTTATTACCATGTTTTGTATTAAAATAAAGATACCTAGCCATGTAAAGGCCAGTAAATTCACTGTGATTCATGAAGCCATATTAATTATTATTCAGACAGTCATGATAAATTGTAAAAATGTTCACGTTTATTGAGTTTTTGAATAACTGACATTTTTTGCTATGATTTTCTGGTGAATAGTAACTTTTTTTCCTCATCACTAAATAAATTCAATAAGCCTGAGGGAACAAACTGACTGTATTTCCAGTCACAAAACACAAAAAAATAATTAAGCTGTAGCAACAAATAATTAATTGAATGAAAATTAATCTTTCAAATAGTTTTGCAGATGCCTGCAAATATCAAATTCATTCTAGGAAAACAAGATTTATTTGCAAGTACCTTCGAAACATGATTCTTGTTTTGCAAGCAAGTGTTCTTGGACAGGAAGTCAGTGAACTTAATTATGTTCATATAACAATTTTTTCCAGGTTAAGATCCTGTATTTATTTCCAGCAAGGACTTCCAGCAAGGACAGGTTGGACCACCATAGTTATTCTGTCATAACACTTGGCTTGGAAACCCTCTTTCTACCTGCAACACACAATGATTTTTCCAGCTGAGAACCATTCACACAGTGCGAGTGACTGAGGTTGGAAGGATTCCCCTACACCTACCGCAAGGGCAGGTATTAATTGCTTAAAACGGACCTAAGTGTTTTCTGCAGCCAAGATCTCTCAGTCACCATCAAAAAATGTAAATTCCATACAAGCTTGCAAGCCCTCACCCAATTCAAATATGAAAAATGGTAGTCTTGGGTCGGAGAAGGGTGACACTCGTTAACTTACTAACTTTTAGCCCTATTGGGCAGGCTGTGCAATATCATGCATAAATATTTTGACAACTAATCCCTCCCAGGTTTGCAGGGAAGGCTCCCATAGACATGGCACATATCCAAAGACTTCAAAATGGTGGTGTAACCTTGTGGTCTGCTCCTCTGTCTCCTGTCCAGGAAGACTGTACCTGTGCTTTGCAACATAAACAGAGCCATATTCAGTCTTTTTTTCAAACCACAGCAACACTCTTATGAAATTAGAGCAAAAGTACATGAATCTGCTAAACAAGGTGTCTTGATAAGCTCCTGTTTTACTTCTTTCGCTGTCTAGTATGGGAAAAACATACTGAAGCAACTGCAGAGTCTATTAAAGCAAGTTAATCCAGGCAAAGATCCCATATCACAAGAAGAATTGGATTACATGTTAAAAAAACAAGTAAATACTTCTCTGCCTATTGTATTTTGATTACAACTATAAGTTTTCAAAGACAGCATAATTATTCTCTAATTGCTAGCTATTACAGTACTATAAGCTGAAAAGAGAATTAAAGCTTTCAAATTTCATTTGAGCTGGTCTGGCACTACAGGGGAGAGAATCCTGAATTCCAAATGTACTGCAGCTGGGCCACTGTTTCTCCGGAATAGCGGGGCAGATTTCACAGACTGTAAAGTAAACATCTGCTATTCCAACTACAGCTGCACACCAAAGCCTTTTACAAAGATGTTTGTCTGGGGCAGATGCAGCCTTTGCCATCAGGAGCCTGTGCTTTGCCTTTTTTTTTTTTTTTTACGCTGCTATATTTTTTTATAGAATCCTAGCAATAGCTCCTGGGAAAGAAAAAAATCCAACCGCTCTGTCAGAAAAAGGCAATTGCAATACCTGTCAAAATATTTGAGGTCAGTTCTCAGAACAGCAGCAGGTACAAGTGACACAAAAAACTGGCAGGTGTTGCAAATCTTCATGCTTGCATGCAGACCCCAGTCCAGCAAATCACTGCTGTTTTTCCGTATAACTTTACAATATGCTTGGGGATTTTGTTGGTTTTGGCATTCAGATAAAATCCATTATTTTAAAAGCAAGATTAAGTACCTGGAGACTCTTTTGTAAGCTCAGGATAAACCCATACTAAGGGACCTCTTCCCTTTTGAAAGTTGCAAGTGTTTTTTAGAGTAGTAATAATCTTAAAACCCCACAGGTTGTTGTCTTTGAAAAAAGTTTTACCGACCTTTTCAGCACAAAGGTGAGAATCCAAAGGATTCTTCACCTCAGCTACACTATTCGATCATGTTAATTCTCATCTTAAAGGTGTTCTTGTTTTGTCCCAGGGCAAAGTTTTGGAGCAAAACTCTGTACCCCAATAACACCCAGACTGGGCTACGGCACTTTCCTGTCTGTTGGAGCAGCTTTATGTCCCGTAACATATTATTTAATCAGTGAAAAGCGTGAGGATGACTCTGTAATCCCATGTTTCAGACCTCCTCAAAGCCATTTTTAACATTCTACAGGAAAATGTGACAGAAAGTCATCCCAGAATGCTCTGTACCCTGTTAGCTGCATCACCTTTGAGAGAAATAAGCACTTTCAACTGCAATTCTTACTGTATTTTTGAACAGAAATGACTACCTACCCAAGACACTCCTTCAAGTTCACTAGCTCTCTTCTTGAATTAGTCTTGGGAAGGATGTCAGCAACCCCCAGATGATCTAGCCCAGTTGTGCAGAAAAAAATGGTCTGAGATTTGTGTATAAGTGTGGATCTAGTGAAACTACATTTTCTGGTCAATAAACAGCCATCCAGTGCAAGATTACTTATCTCCAGCCTTCACAGCTCACCTCACTGAACTGTGGTGCACACACCTTCTGATCTAGCTGAAAAATCTGCAGAGAAAATACCTCTGGTAGCTAGAATTTTCCATCCTGACAGGTTTACCCTGTCATCTTACATTGCTTAACTGTGCCACATCCTAGTACAAAAAAGAAGTCTAAACAACAGTACAAGTATATGTGTTTTCAAGAAGGAAAGTTGTTTTGAATCAGAAGGGTAACTAGAGATACTTCCCAGGAGGCAGTAGCAAATCTATTTTGATGAGGATTTACACACACCCCCAAGCCCTTTTGAGCTATTCAGAATGGCAGAGTGAGCTGGAGTTCATGCTACAGACACTCAAGCAAAACACACGGAGGAGGCATGGTGCTCTGCAAATGTGTTTTCAAATCGGGGACATGAAATTTTAAAGAGCTTAAAAAAAAAAAAAATTAAAAAAAAAAAAAGGCTGAAAAAAGCTTGTAGGAAAAGCCAGGACACAAACCGGAATGAGCAACTGAAGTTAAACAAAATAGGAAAAGGAATACTAGCACAGAAAAACATAATAGCAACACTCCAAAAAAAAGGAAATCAAAAAACTTTTATATTTATTATCTGGAAAGCAGTATGTAAAATTTTTATCTTTTTACCTTGTTGCGCTATACGTATCCTATGTTTGTCTTTCTGTCTCAGCAGTACTTTCAAACAGAACAAGAATGTAGGCAGATTTGTGTGGCTAAAGGGGGAAAGCTGTCTAGCAAAAGTTGATCCAAGAGTCCCCCATGTCCTTGCCTGATAGTACACACCTCTCAGTCATTGCTAGTTGTCCTAAAGGCTCAAATAAATACAGTGTATTGCTCAAGAAATTAAGGTCCATGGTCTAAATACAGATTTTTTAGGCTCGCTTCCCACATCTAGTAAATTCTCCTGTATCAAAGTGTAGAGAAGAAGGTAAGCTTTTCTCTCACAATTAAACAGCTCTGCAAAATAAGAGATATCAGCATTTTAATTTTAATTTTAATTTTTTTATTTCTGATAATGCTTTTCCTTTCTGTTCATTAATGTGTGAAAATTCTTAATGCAAACGATCACTGGCCAATGTTTCCCAACTTTTGTGTCTTGCTTTGAAGTATCGTTATTTAAAATGTTCCTGCCTTTAAGAATATGTGGAAATATATTCAGAAAACCAGTTGGAAGTGCAGGCCCATAATTCCCATCTGACATTTCTGGAATAGATAGTTTTAATTCTCCTACCAGATCCCACTCAGATTGCCCATATTATTTTTCCCCTGCAATCACTTTTCTTATTCTTTTCTCCATTTATTCCAAATATAGAATATGTAAATGACTTTATTGAGTCAGCAAGGAAACTAAGAATTGGAGTGACTGAGAGACGGAAAACAGTAGGGGGGTAATTATCAAATGAAAGGCTTTTTTTTAAACAAATGGGCTTTTTTTTAAATAAATGAAAGTTTTCATCGAAAGTTCCTTATAGTGCTGGCTTTAAGAGGTGTTCATTATTTGCATTGAGGGTAGGTGAAAAAACCTGAGTTGACGTGACTCTTAGAATGTAAATAAAAGCCCCTCACATTTCGTTTCAGACTGGTACCATTTCCTCATTCTGGAAATATTATTATTTCTTTGACAGAAAACAAATTTGATGATACTGATCCAAGGCATGTTAAAATCATTGTAAGACACTTTCACTGGAATGTGCACTGAGTCAGACCTCCAGTGTATCTTTTATCTCTAATTACTGTCATCCCATTGAAGGATGAAATAGGTAAAAATCTTCAGGAAACATACGCGTAAGATCTATAATTACTACACAGTCAGCTTGTTTGTAAGCCTGTATTTTAATGTCTGGAACCATTTTTAATAAGTAAAAAGCATTCGTAGTATGTAAAATCCATTCCAAAATGCCTGCAAGGCACAAAATAAGTCGGGGTGGGGATGGTTTATCACAGGGAGGAGAGCCAGGTGTGGAGTATTGGAAGAGGTTTACAAGGCAGAAACCTTGTCAGAGATCACAGTTACATACCACAGTCAAAACAGATGAATTTTGTGTGGTCCAAAAGCTTAAAGGTATCAGGACGCTGGTTTACTTGGCTATGCTGAGAAAGTCACTTAGGTCTTTCTCTTCCCATACTCACATCAGCCCCCATGTCTTGATTTTCTCAGAGGGAAATCTGGAGGGAAAGCAAAACAGGACTGAAAACCAGATGGTATCCAGCTTCACTGGATAAACAGCATTGCAAACTAATAATATGTAACTTATGAGCCAGGTGTTCAGTATAATCATTCCTAAGTACTCTTAGCAATATAGCCAGAGATAACTCTTGAGTATTGTTTAGCCTTAACGTCTGCTTTAAACTATTATGCTTTGTTCAGTGTCACAGTGAGGTCGTTTACGAATATACACACCAGTGCCCGTGATTAGAATTGCATCTATGTTAACTAAAATATCCTGTTCTCAAAGTACCAGATGTTGCTTTCTGAAGAGGTTTATCTATTACTGATTTATTTAGGTTACCCCTTGAAGTGGCTTATTTGTTTATTAAAATGTATTCAGACAGGAAATATTTTAAGTGAAATCATATGCCTTGTCTCAAAGTAGGGCACCTCAGACAGCCATAACAGTAAATGTTGTTTTTTAAATCAACGATATGAGCATGTTATACTTGAACATTATAAAATAAATCAGTACATAAAGTTTTAAAATAAGCTATAAAATCTTAACAGTTTGCTGACATGATTATTTCCACTTTTGTGCAGTAGTTAATTTCTAGAGAAAGCAAACACATATGGAAAGGATACCATTAAGCATTGATGAGCTTTTGAAGCTGCTATAAAATCTGGTCATGCCTCTCCACTCACACTGGGGTGAGGCATTCCATGGAAACTGATCAAATTATGTCGGCGTAATTCCATTACAAATGCGAGTAGAATGATCCTCCAAATGGCTCTAGCTCAACATCTTCATGGCTAGGACTTCAGAATATGTGAAATAAGCAACTCATCCTTGAAACACAAAGTACACGCAGTTGAGAGGCACAGCATTTGGGGGGTTTGTACAACAAACCAGTGCATCAGCTCTACTTACATGGGGGCCTTCCAAGCCTCATGTCATCAGGGTGTAAGGCAGTGAAAACCCAGGGATGGTTGAATGCTGAGAAGTCGTGGGCTCTTGAGTCCCCACTGCACTCAGGCAGCTGCTGTGATGGGTCTGTCTATTAGAGGGGAACCCCAGTCTCCTGTGTTCCTAGATCCGCTCTAAATATGGCTATATTGCAGAAGTTCCCTTAGGAGAGCACTAAAAAGTGTTTGGCATAATTTCTGGTTTTGAAAAGCAAACAAACGTGCTTCCAGGCACACATGACAGCTTCCTCAGGCTGCTGTTCGCATCTTCACACAGATCATGCAGTACATTGCATTCTCTCATACACACCGTCTGCCGCAGAGCTTCTGATAATAAGCTATTAAGTTTGGAAGAATGACATAAAGTGCAATGAAAATGCTAACGTTTAACTTAAAATGTCCCTGTCGTCAATTCAAATACAATTTTTTTTCAAAAGTAACTGGGTCTCAAGGCCAGATGTGGCTCTGAGGATAATCAGTAGACAGGCTTGGTACTACACACTACTACAAGTTTTCCATCCCTTTTCAGCTATAACATAGCAATGGAAGAGGAGAAGGGAAAGACATAAGAAAAACACATTGATAGTAAATTTGTTAACATCTTCTGTTGACATTTAGAACAGAAATTTCATTTTAAAAAGCTGATCTTGGAGGAAACAGAGCTGACGAAATCTTTGTGGGAAAATGAACAAGGATCTTTCTTCAACAGCTCAGGGCCACAGATTATTGGCGTATTGTTCTGATTTGCAGCAGAGATGCTCCATTCATTGATTCCCAACCTTGAGAAAAGCAGTCAGAGAGACAAAAGAAGCCAAAAATCTCCACCTTGCTATTTACCTTTGCATGGCTCCGTATGAGCACTCCCAGTGAGGTTGAGATCCGAGCATTAAAATGCCCAGGGAGGGAAGCTTGACTTGTTGTAAAGACAGCCTGGAAACTGCAGTTCTTATCAACCCCATCCTCTAGGGAGTCACACATAAAAATCAATCTGAATGTGGTTAAGCTTTTAAACAACATTTTTTGGTCACCCATAGACAATCTGAATATTAAATACAGATTTTTTACAGGTAATGCACATATTTTCCATCAAGAGAACAGAGAGTTCAAATCACGAACTAAAGAAATTAATTCTGTTTTTCAATGTTTGTTCACTTCTTAAATAGGTAGCATTTGAACAAAAGCATTAATAAATATTTTCTCTGCCCAATATTTCACTCCTCCCTATCCATCCCCTGCAAGAGATCATGGAAATGAAGTTCTCCTGCAGCAATTCTGACAGCGCATGGAGCACATGACAATAACCCAGACTTGGTAGGGAGTTTGCGCTCTGTTGTGAGGTGTAAGAGTGCAGTAAATGAGTTCATTTACTGTACTGCAGGAGCGCTTTAGTCACCAAAATTTGGAGTGCTACCCAGACTAATTAGAAGGGCTAAAGCTGTGGTTTGTTCAGGGCTCAGTTTTGATCTAGTGCTAAATAAGCAACTACCAAAGGGAAATCCTAATGCTGCTACGTGCAATAAATAGATATCACCAATTTCAGCAGGTTTAGGACTCTGCCCTTTTGTCCTGGATGAAGTTTGGGGCATTTGGGGCATTCGGTGCTCACATACAGTTACAGCAACAAGTGTCATTTATAACAGAAAGGCATCAATTTTTCCAATTTTGCATATCCACAGCTAAGTACCTCGACTTCCAGTCAAGTCAGTAATATGACTTAATCCAAGACACTCAACATTTGCAAAGTTAATGTAAAGACTCCACCAGCAGAAACTTTGCCTTCTCAGCATGGCTTTTTACACCCTTGCAACTAGATTTCAATAAGTATCTTGGTAAGATGTTTTGAAAAGATATATAGATAATTATTCGCATTTATTATTTACAGTGGGGGGAAAAACTGAGTTTGGAAAAATTGCCTGAAAGCTTCATGTAAATACAATTCATTAACATCAGCTATATGTGGCTGGCAGCAAGACTCAACTTTATGACTGCTCCTAGAGCATCATACTTTAACTTTCTTATTTTAAAAAACAAAACAAGCAAACAAAAAACAAACAAAACAACACCCCCCATATATTAACTTTGGAAAACATTCTTTTCAAGCTGTTGTGATCATATGAGATTTTCCCACAATAGATACTCCCCCATTATGCTTTTTATTTTAGCTTCCTGCTGAGCTGCATGGTAACTGTGATGAGGAGTATGAGGGAGAATCTAAATAAGCTTTCTAGATACATCCCATTAAAGAGAAGCATTCTGTACTTCTCCCACTGTGCATGTGGGATTGTTTAGTAATTTCACAGTGTGTGCTGTCTTTTCTTCTTTTATTATTACACTGTTCTGGTTTACATGTTTTGACCTATTGACTGGAAGAATGGGGGTAAACAGACAAAGACAGAATAGAGAATGAAAAAGCTGTTATTACAGTAACACTGACAAGTTCCCTCAAACAGAATAAGGTTTAAAGACAAATTTCTGCCTGGCTTTCATAAAGATGCACATGGAAAAGGGTGCAAGGGTGCATAAATCGGAATAGCTCTTTCTAAATTTCAGTGGTGATAATGGTAATAACTGAATGAATCAGTGGTTCTGACCTACAAAGCCACCAAAGCAGAGTGTGAAAGCCATTCAGCTATGTGGCACATCTCGACAAAAACCTTGGATGCTGTTCTGTGTCCCACTCTCCCTGGATCCTTGGCAGTGTTACTCCAGCAGTGCTTTATGGACAGGGAGTTTGTCTTGATAGAGCAGATTCTAGGGACGACGACTTAAAAAATGCAACCTGAGTTCTATTCAGTTTCTCAAATAAATTCTCCTAGGCTAGAGGGAGAACCCAATTTCATCCTTCTTAGCCTTCTCTTTGTTCGCAAGTCATCTTTTCTTGTGCATAACGAGATTATGTGTGTATTTTCTCTTCTTGGTCCCTGTCACAAAGCGAATATCAGATTTGGACACAGGGTAGTCTAGCACCACATTCCTCGTGTGATAAGGAGCACAGAAGGTTTTAAGGACTGCTGTAAGCAGACAGGGAAAATTAAGTCTTGCCTGGCATTCAAAGCCTTGGTGCAGCAGGGTCTGCTGGTGGTGAAAACACCAAGCCCCAGAACTTGCAGATGGTTTCAAATGTGTGAAACTGCTTCTGCTGAGACATAAGGGAGTACAAGAGGCCGTATGGTAGCACAAGGTCTGAAAAAATGAACTAAGCTCACTTTACTTAAGACTTTTACATAAACTCAAAAAACTATGATGGGCTTCAGGCAGCTTCAGCCTTGAGCACCTCACTGTAACCACAAACACTCCAAATATGATCTGCTGGTACTGACACAGTGAGAGACTAACACATATAAAACACATAAAACATATGTGCATCTTCAAAAGAAAAAGAACGACTACAGAATTAGCACAGGCACACACAGACAAAGTGAAAAGGAAAGCTGGATTACACCAAGACAGAGGAGTGTCAGCCTGGAGACAGAGATTTTTAGCTAACTATTGGATGAGAACAGCTTGGCACTGTGAGCCAGGGGATTAGCTGCTGTCATTCGATTTTTCTTCCTTCAGACAAAGGGGATTCAGTACATTCTTTGTAAATAAACATCTCTGCATCACAGATGCCTCACTACACCATCAATTTATAATTTGAGAAGCCCTCAAGATCTGGAACTTTGAATGAAAGAGACAGCAAAACTGATAGGTGCGATATTTGGACACAGCCTCTTTTGGCTTTAGTGTTTAATCCTGTATTTTTTTTTTTAATTGTTTGCCCTGAGTACTCTTTGTCTTCCTGTAATTCACTGGGTTTAGAGGAGTAGGAAGTCAAGGTCGATGGGCATCTTTCTCAGACACCTACCCAGGGCTGAGAGCCAGCACAGCGTCTCATTGTGTGTTTTTTGGGGGCTGGTAGAGCATAAAGCGAGGGAGGTTAACCAGGTTTTAGACATGGACAGAGAAATGTGGATAAAAGGTTCTCTGTACCTTGTTGGTCTCAACCTCTCACAAGAAAAACAGATTTTCAGATGGGCTTGGGTTTCATTAAGACACCAAAATTTCAGAAACTGTGAAAGAGGTCTGTGTGCTCAGCAGATCTCCGCAATTCGCAGAGCTGCCACTGTGACCCGCTGTGCAAAGTATCTCAGATTTTCTAAAGGTAAGTCAAAAACACACTACAAAACTAAGCTTGATAAGAAGCCTACAGCAAATAGGCATGATGACTGAAATCCGGAGCAGAAAAGAGTGATATTTTTCAGCCGCTCTGTTGTTCTGAAGAAGGAAATTCATCAGCCTCCCTGCAGCACCAAGCAGTGGCTTTCAGCAGCCCTTCATCCCCATCCTCTGGTGACAGAGGTGAGGTGTAATGGTTTCGGTTTGACCAGGTCAGCCAGCTGCCAGAACTGCAATTTGATCAAGGTGTTGCTGTGAATGAAGGTTTCTTTTAAGGCTATGGGTGTTACTGGACTAAATTGGACCTGGGTGTCCATAAGAGGGACAGAGGCAGTGAACTGCATTCATTAACATAAGAAAATCATGACCCATTCAAATGGGAAAAAGGCTGTAATAAAATTACCAGAAAATAATGTGAATATTTACAACTGAATGTAAAGGTAGTTGGACTATAGTACAGAAAAACATATACAGGTAGTTTAAGGTGGAAAAGTGCATAATTAAGTGCTGTTAATGAAGAATATTTGGCTTCTAAAATAAAATATTTCAGATGATGATGAAGTGAGAAAATGTCAGAAGGTGATGAGGGAGCAATTTCTTCATGTCACCTTCTGTACTGCAGCTAAAGGGTTGTTTCTCAGCGAGGAAACGTGACCGCATCCACTGGGAAGGTCAATAGTGATTTTTGGTTTCAAGTCTTTCAAATCTTAATTCATCTGGATATCATAGCCTCTTTCAGCCATGGAAGGGCGCATTCTGTGTACACCAATGTAGATTTGCCTAATCCAGAACATCTGGGAGATTTATTATTAAAGCAGTGATAGTTTCTTTTGTCCTTTCAGACTGGTTAGTGCTTAATGCTTTAGAGAATCCATGGACCTTGTTCTCAATGGACAAAAATCAAGTACTCTACTAGCAAAGACTTTTTTCTGTAATGTTCCTATTCTTACAGTGCTCTCTATATAAAGTCTTCTTTTGATTGAAAGGTCCATATTCTGCCACAGTCCACATTGACTAGATGTGCTATGGAGACACAATCAACTACATTTTTTTGGAATCTAATCAAGAAAAACATGCCTACATATCATGTTTTTGTTTAATTTTCCATCCAGTTCCCTAGCATAGTAGGTATTGTATCTAATTTTAATATAATACTGTTATCTCTTCACAGAGTAGTATCAAAAAAGGTTTGAATGAATGAGGCATTTTGCATTTTAATTTTACATTGTAGTAGAGGATCCTGAGGTTTTCATTATTCTTTACTAAAATAGTTTTTTAGATAAAATATAAGAGAAAAAATATTGTGGAAAAGAATTTTCACTGTTATAAATGAATTATAAGGAAATTTTTATTTCTAATTGGAAACCACAAAAACATAAACTTCTTGCAGAAGATTTTGTCAAAACTTTGAAACAAATTAAGAAGAATATGAAAACCATGAATTGTGCAAACCACAAAGCAACAGAACTATGCAGATCTACACATCACTGTTTCTATTTTCACAACATAAAACAACTTAATTTTCCCTCTTCTTATTCTTCAAAAAGATGGATAAGGTGTGTAAAGATCATTTCTGTTGTTCTGTTTACACTGTCTAGTTTGACAGACAGGCACTGGAATCACACACTGAAAGCACTATTGAATTTCATCCATTGGGACCTATATTTTTACAACAGGATTTATTTGTTCAATTGGATCTGTTTTTACA
>JAOXJM010000019.1:75926604-75942784 GCA_026413425.1 Tringa solitaria
AGATATCTGAGTTCCAGTCCTCAGCACCCAGTATTGCACCATAAGCTGAAGAGGTGCATCAAATTAATTTTTAGGAATGTAGAAACAATCTCTTCTGCTTTGAAAGATGCGTCAATCAATTTATTTTCCTGGTAAAAGGTGAAAGAAATAATTGGGGGGGAAAAAAAAGACTAACATGGTAAGGTGGGCTTTTTTTGTTAATCTAGAAATGGAATCAAAGTGCAACTGAATAGAGGACTTTCAGCTACTGTGCTATGTTACTATATATTTCAATTTTAAAATTTAGATTTAGAATTTATAACATCTCACCCTGTCCTTTTGGTAATCTGCAGACCTCCTGAGGCAGCAGAAGGGATAGGAAAGCTGAAGGTTGGGAATCATCATCAGAGTTTCAACTACGGTGATTGAGAGACAATGACAGCAAGACTAGGGATGTCATGGATGCCTCATCCTCAGGAATATTCAAAACTGAACTGAACAAAGTCCTGAGCAACCTCATCTGCCTTTGAGGTCAAGGCTGGTAGTAGTAAGGTCCAGACTCTATTTACTCTGGAGGCCTCTTCCTGCCTCTTCTTGACTCTATGACCACAGCTGCTTGCAGCCACAGTGAGCACAACAGGACAATCTGTGACAAGTTTGTTAGCAAAAATATGCAAATTGAAAAGAAATAATGTGAGTTTTAAAACCAAGATTAAAAGGTTGATCAGAAACTAAAATAGAGAATCTCAAAGGTTTGATTTCCCAGTCGAAGTGACATTCTGTCAATTGTCAACTGTTTAGAGAAAAGTGTTAGTTCTGTTCAGCTCTGAAGCAAGAATGACAAACCTTTTCCTTCCCCTTCATGAAACTGATTTATAGAGCAATTTACCAGCATAGGTAAAAAAAATTGGAATTTCTATTGATGGTCATACTATGCAAGATGTTCAGGCAGTTATAATGGATGCTCTTGACTGGCCAGTCTGATACAAAATGTGTGCTGGAAACTGACTTGTGTCTCTGTCTATAATGTGATCTCATTTTTGCTCCTCTGTCTTTGTCAGGGCAGCAAACTCATTGAAGGGCAGAAACACACACAGAAGAGGAGGGCACATTTGGGATACGTTTCCTTCACTTCATACAGATGGTCCAACATCTCCAGCCATACTTGGCATAATGAAGGAAACATTAGGGATTTATGGAAAAAAAATCTTGCAGGGATGAAGCACTGGAATGCCAACTTTTCATTTCCCCCCCTTACCATTTCCCACAATTCCACCCCAAAAAGCACTATCCAGTTAGGTCAAAATTATAACACATTATTTTTGATCCTGTGACGATACGTTTGTGGGATACATCTGGTCATTTTGTTTATTCCAATCTAATCTCCTTGCTGTCCTTTTCCTCCTTATGCAGTAACATTTTTCATTGCCAAAAGTTGGAAGGTGACACAACCTTTACCAAACTGACAAATGATGGAGACCTCTAAGACCTTCAGGTGAATGTGACCATAACTGGAAAACCACCTTAGTCCAGTGAGTTAGGGGCCTGTATAAACTGTTCTCAATCAGCTGGTGGTGAACTTACTAGTGAATGGCACCAGTTTGCTTCACAGGGATTGCTGTCCTGCATCCCTCAAGAATGACCCCCAGATTTTTTTGCCCTCAGGTCTGGATTTATTTAGACAATTTATCTAGGCCAAAAAAGACAACTTCTGTGCTGAGTGAGAAACATATGTTATCCAGTATTCTACTAGTTGGTATGCAATAAGAAAAGGAGGTTTTCTTTGTAGCTGTTTTCTCAAGTGAAACTTATCTGGAGCTGAAAAAAAATTAAATAGTGACATTATATGATTTAAATACACCAGAAAAGACAGGCAGTTTTCTTTAATGCATTCCTATACAGCATATTTAAAAGGAGGGTAATATTACTGCCATTATAATCAAAGAGCAGAGGAAGCATATGGGAGGCCTGCAAAGATGAAAGTAAAAAGTGTTGGTTAGCTTTAAACAGCTTTAAATCTTGCAAGCAGCAAAAGACTGCCAATCAGAAAAGAAAGGCAAATAGCAGATTTTACTGCCTTTATCACTGTAGGCAATCAAGAAACACCAGCCCTAAGATTTGGCCCTATATGAAAGAGGTAGCACTGCATGAGATGCCAAGAGAATTGCTGAGGGGCTTTTAAGAAGCTGGTTCTCTGCTGTGCAATTATACAGCCAATGGGACCCTCAGGAATGTCCTAAACGTCAAGGAATAAATTTCATAGTTAATGTTATAGAAACAAAGAAGAAGCTACATTTTTTGACCCAAGGCATTTATTTTCTCTTCTTCAAAATTTTCCAGGGAATGAATTTCATACATTGGCTTGTTTGCACATCACATAATATATATCACTATGCAATATTTTAATTACCTGATTTTCATTCATACATTACTTTGTTTTGTAATCTGGGAAAGTAACCTTTTAAAGTATGGCTTTCCCTTTCCTCGTAGCTGCTGACTTGTCAAGTTATTTTCCTAGGCAAAAAACTCATGATGTTCTCCAAATGCTCTGCAGATAAGACAGAAAATTTTATGTGTCTGGGTTAAATAAGACTATACAGCCATAAAAGTAAAACACTGTATTTTGATTCATGCCAGGAAATGTTCTAAAATGACTTCACCGGAGTCTATATAAATTTCAGAGACGAACTACTAAATGTGAGGTTGTTTATTACTCAGTTAGACAACATATATTTTTTAAAGCTGTAAACAGACCCAACAGATAATTGTTTAGGATCTTTTATTGGCATAGTGCTTAAAATCTTAGACTTTTTATACTATTTAAAAAACAGCACGAATTAGATCAGAATAATCAACTTGTGTCCAAGTAGAAGAAATATTCTGCTATAAGTTTTCTGCTATTTTAAACAGTGATTTTTAGCCCTAATAAAATCCAAAATCTTACCATGTATGTCTCACTATTAACTGTACAGTGTACCAACAGAAAAAGCTAGATACTTACACAGTATTCAGTCCATTTTTTAGAGAAGGTACACAGTGAAGAACAGCATCCTGTCACTTTTCATGGCACTCTAAAAAATTATGCTTAGAACTGCTGACCAAATGAAAGTCAGGATATTTCTTGTGACATAAGTAAAAATGAACTAAACTCTGACTTAGGAGTTTTGCTAGTTTGAATGGTGAAAATGAAATGAGACAATTTGTCTTTGACACATAAGTCCTTTAGCTTTTTTTTTTCTTTTTAAATTGTCTAAGATGACAAAGAAAGCTTCAAATTTATTATTGCTCTGGATTTGAATATGTGAAAAGGGTGCTTTGCAGTCAGGTAATACATATATTTTGTTAGGAACAATATAAAGTCAAGCTGTTTTGAAACTCAAAACATCAGTAAGAGCACTCCTAAGATCACGGCAATCATAATGACATGTAAAAATGACATAAACACAAATAACCACGTATGATCAGTGGAATTAAGGATCTTGAACATATTGTGTCTGGTAAGCTAGTTGCCACCTGGTACTAATGTGTAAATTATACAACTAGTATTGTAGAAGTGCATGTTTCTAATATTATTTTTTAGGATTTTTCCTGAAAACTTTTCCATACAAAGTGTTGGTGGATCACACACCTTTCTGAGACACATCCAGCTTTGTATGTAAAAGATATGCCTACCTTAACCTGCCGATTGTATGATTGAACTCAGAAGGCACAATGCCATAGGTAAGGTGCCCCAATGCTAACTCAGGGTAGCTCTTGCTGGCTTGTCCAGGGGGAAGGAGACATTCTCATATTGTAATGGAGAACATGAGCCATCACCATTTTCCCCAACTCTTGCTCATCAATGGGTAAAATAAATCATTAATAGGGTTATTCCTTGCCTGCATGGCAAATAAGCATTCCACATTTGTCTTTCACGCATGCTTAGGTTGCTTGCATTCCTCTCAGGCTGATTGTCCACATATTATTGTAACAAAGTTGGTCGGACTTGTTCCTTAGATCATTGTCATTTCATCCACTATCCAAAAAAACCTTGTTGTGTGACATTAAGACATTTTACCTTGATGTGACCTTTCTCAGTGGGATATACTTCTTTATATGCACACAGACAGACACATGCACAGACACTGACACAAATAAAACAGTCAGTAGAAACATGTTTGAGAAGTTCAGTTGGGTGCTTATGTGTGGAAGGAAAGGACTGCCAAGACACCTAAAGCAATTTGGCTGAGGAGTTCATACACTTCAACCCTTAAATCCTGCAGTTCAGTGCAAGCTGATAAGTCAAGTCAATTCTAATTCAGCTTGAGAAGGAACACATAAAGCACATCTTATAATACATAAAACACAGAAGTCATTCTGTTAAAAAAATCTATCACAATTAATCACAGTTAAATTTAGTACGTCAAGTTCCTACTGCATCTTATCTTGAAATAAAGTGAAGCTGAGCAACATTAGAGGTTCCAACACTCAAATTGTGGTAAACAGCATACAGAAAGGAGATAGCAGCTGAGCCTTCATCCCTGTGCCATGAAGATATATACGGGTATTATTAGACCAGAAGCAATGAGAAACCAGTAATCCATATCACCTAAATGAAAAAAATAGGAGAAAAGAAGGTATAACAGTATTCATGACAAAATATTTTATTTTTCCTATAGTTTGTAATTTTGCTAATGCAATAGTGAAAGGAGGCCATTTCATGGCTTCAAATAGCATGCTGCCAAATAAGTCATAATTGGTTTTCTTGACAAGTACTCAGTGAATTTAAGCCTAATGTTCATTAGAAAATAAAACCTTTATTGATTGTTTATAAAACAAATTTTCAGACATACACACATGCATGAGTTGGTGGGTAAATCTTGGCTTGCACCAGATAACCACCAAACCCCACTCTTAATCTCCTTTCTCAACATGATGGGACAGAAAATAGGATGGAAAAGCTCCTGGACTGAGATCAGGTCAGGGACATTGTTCAAAAGTGGCCATCACAGGCAATAGACTTTACTTGGGAAGGTTAATTTAATTTATTGCTAATTAATAATAGAGTAGGATGGTGAGAAAGAAAGGCAAACCTGAAAATACCTCTCCCCGCCTTCTCCTTCTTCCCAGGCTCAACTTTACTCTTGATTTATCTACCTCTCTCCCCTGAGCAGCACAGGAGGAAGGGGAATAGGGGTTGCAGTCAGTTCATCACAGATTGTCTCTGCCCATCCTTCGTCCTCGCACTCTTCCCCTGCCATGGGAGACAGTCCTTTATGAACTTCTCCAACACAGATCCTTCCCACAGGCTACAGTTCTTTACCAACTGCTCCTGTGTGGGTCCCTTCCACGGGGTGTGGTCCTCCAGGAACAGACTGCTCTAGCCAGTGTCCCCTGAGGAGCCTGCAGGACTGCTGTCATGGAGAGACTACCAAGCCTCGTAGAGTCCACTGACTATTATCTGCTGCTGTTGTTTCATGTGGACACCAGTGATACTGCCAGAAGCAGTCTGAGGAATATCAAGAAGAATTGCCCTGGGAGCAGCAGTAAAGGACCCTGGGGCACAGGTAATTTTTTTGTCAATCGTCCCAGTCAAAGGGAAAGAGGTTGAAAGTGCCAGTCAAACCTGGCAAAACAATAAATGGCTACAGGACTCATGCCACAACCAGGAGTTTGGCTATTTAGACCATGAGACTTGCTTTGAGAAAGTGGACTGATGGGGTCCCTCTGTCAAAGAAGAGGAAGAGCATCTTAGGTCATTGCCAAGCTTGTGAAGATGGCTTTACACTAGAGTTACCAGAGAAGGGGAACCTCAATCCATTTCACTGCTTCCAGTTTGATACCAGTGACAGCAATAGATGCCCGAAGCATGGGGAAGGCTTGCAGATCAGAAGAGCAGCTGGAGCGCAACATAAACGAATTTCAGCCACTCCAGCCAGTAAATCAGCTTCATTGTGGGGGCAACTTAAATGCCTGTGAAAATTCATGTAGCATGGGGAACAAAGAAGAGCAGTTAGAGATGTGCACACACCTGCAGAGCTATGATCTGGCATTATGGAGACATGGTGGGATGGCTCCTATGACTGGAATGTTGGAATGGAAGGACAACAGGCTCTTCGGGAAGGACAAGCTGGAGACATGAGGAGGGGGTGTCACCTTCTATGTCAATGACCTGCTGGAGCACATGGATCTCCACCTGGGGATCAATGAGGGGCCAACCACAAACTTATGGATCAGGATGAAAGGGAACACAGGGGCAGGTGATGTTACAGTGTGGGTCTGCTACAAGACACCAGACCAGGATAAGGCAGTGTGGATGAGGCCCTCTACAGACAGATAGAAGCAACTTCACGTTCACAAGCCTCACAGATGACTTCAACCACCCCAACATCTGTTAGAAGGACAACACAGCAGAGCATAAGGAATCCAGGAGGCTCCTGAAATGTGTTGACAATAACTTCCTTCTTCAAGTGATAGAGGAGCCAAGCAGGAGAGGTGCCATGCTGGACCTTGTTGTCACCAACAAGGAGAGGCTAGTGGGGAATGTGAAACTCAAGGGCAGGCTTGGCTGCAGTGACCATGAAATGGTGGACCTCAAATTCCTTAGGGCAGTGAGTAGGGCATACAGCAGACTCACTATACTGGACTTCAGAAGAGCACACTTTGACCTCTTCAGGGACCAGCTTGGCAGAGTGCCACGGGATAAAGCCCTGAAGTGGGGGCCAAGGATGTTGCTTAATATTGAAGGATCACATCCTCCAAGCTCAGGAGCGATGCATCCCAACAAAAGGAAGTCAGGCAAAAATGCCAGGAGGCCTACATGGATGAACGAGGTGCTCCTGGAAAATCTTAAACAGAAAAAGCACCTAGCAAGGTTCAAAAACACTGAGACCTTGAATCCCACATAGCCTAGCAGGCTATAAAGGAAATATTTTCACAAATTCAGACACTAAAGTCTTCTAAAAGTACAGTCTTCCAAAGCAGTAGAAGAGAAATTTGAGTCACTCAAGCCAGGACCCTTCTGTGCAGTATTTTTCACTCTAGGGCCAGCCCTTGGTCTCTTCTCACAGAGGCCACCCATGTAGCCCTCTTTGCTCACAAGAACCTTGCCACAATAACCCAAAACACATGTACATGTTTCTATACATTTCAATAAAACATTCAGACACTTAAACTGAAGGCATTGAATCCAACACTGTCATTCAAGTACAAAAAATTACTGAGTGTGAAATCACTACAGTTTCATTTCAAATATAGGTAAGAACAGTTTTCAACACCCCCATAAGATCCATAATAACAGGTCAGAAAGCACATCCCCCAACTTTTGATGGAAGCGTCAGTATTTGAATCAACATCTTTTTGCCTGTGCATGATCATAAATCCATTATTTTCCTCATATTTTGGAGCAGTTGTTTAAATTTCAGTCTATGTGATCCCTTTGTGCAAGTAACTTGAGCATTTGTGGAAAGTAGAGGGAGAATTACTTCTAAGGCATTTATTTGCAGAACTGGAGATGGTTCTGACAAAGTTTCATCAGAAAACTACAATTTCTGTCAGAACACAGCACTGTTATGTCTTAGTGGTTTCCTGTCATCTCATCTGGAAGTCTATTATTGACTCGTCTTTCCTGGATTCAAGCCCCAACATCTGCATTGCTTCAGGTCAAAATCCTGCACCTCTCACATGTTCTTTTACAGCTCCATGAGCCTGGAGGCTCTGGAAGCCGCAGTTCATGGTCTTCTCACTGCTCTGCTCTTCAGCAGAGCTCCGGCGGAGGTCATTCCTGACTCCAAAGTGCTCTCAGGTAGACTCCAGAATACTTCTGCCAAACCGAGGACATTTTGAGGTCATTCCCAAGCACCAGGACAGTGAGGGAATTTCCTGGGGACTGGAACATAAAAAAATGTTTGATACTGATTCTTCCTAAAATTACTTTTAAAATTTCTTCTGAAGTTCTGAAATGAAAACTGCAACCCAAACACAAAACCATGTTTTGACAAACTCCTCTTAGATGGTGGCCATTAAAGACATCACTCCCTGAATGGCTCCCCTATCTTGTCCGCTGCTTCTTATTATTTTTAATGTGTATTTAGTATTGTAACAACCCTGTCAGGAAAGACACAGCATATCAGTTTTGTATGCAGGAAAGAAGTATTACTATCCTTGAAATTCAATGGAGAAGAATGAAGTGATCCTTACCTAGACATGGTATGACTGCACAGGACAGTGCCAACTATTCAGAGGTCCTAGCTTATCTTTCTGGGAGATATAAAACCTCCCAATTTCCAAAGATAACTGGGATCCTCTGACTCAGATGTCTCTTCTCCCTCAATAGAATGGTATGCCATGAAGAGATGACATTTACAAGGTTCTAATTGAGCCAACTCAGGTATCTCTATCATAAAAGACAAGATCTTCAGAATTCTCTTGGGTCTTCATATTGTCCCTCAAGCACCTGTAGACCACCTCATTTTATCTTTGGCACTATAGTTACCTAAACCAGTTAATAATGTTAGATCAGGCATAACCTATTGCAATCTGATCTTCTCACTGGTGTGTGACTCCAGCCTCAAATTTATGTGACAATTATATGGTAGAACAGGAAATCTGGTCTTTGTAATGAGTATGTTCAAATAGCACTATCCATTCTACAAATTCCTATAATTCAATATAAGTTTCCAATTGCTATGTCTGTGTGTTTGCACATAACAATTAATGTTTCCAGTATCCTTCCACACAGCAGCTCTCCATTGGCTTCTGAAAGAATCTGGGATGTAAAAAGAACAGGCAATACCAGCAATACAGCTTCCACAGCTACTTTTCTTACAGAATCATAGAATTGTTTAGGTTGAAAAAGACCTTTAAGACCATCAAGTCCATAAGACTATTAATCCAACACTGCCAAGTCCCCCACTAAACCACATCCCTCAGCACCACATCTGCGTGTCTTTTAAATAACCTCCAGGGAAGGTGACTTAACCACTTCCTTGGGCAGCCTGTTCCAACGTCTGATAACCCTTTCAGTGAAGATTTTTTTCCAAATATCCAATCCAAACCTCCTGTGATGCATCTTGAGGCTGTTTCCTCTTCTCCTCTTGTTTGTTACTTGGAGAAGAGACCAATCCCCACTAGTTATACCCTCCTTTCAGGTAGTTGTAGAGAGCAATAAGGTCTCCCTCAGCCTCCTTTTCTCCAGGCTGAACACCCCCAGCTCCCTCAGCCTCTCCTCACAAGACTTGTTCTCCAGACCCCTCACCAGCTTCATTGCCCTTCTCTGGACACACTCCAGCACCTCAATGTCTTTCTTGCAGTGAGGCGCCCAAAACTGAACACAATGTTCAAGGTGGGACCTCACCAGTGCTGAGTACGGGGGAACAGTCACTTCCCTAGTCCTGCTGGCCACACTGTTTCTGATACAGGTCATGATGCTGTTGGCCTACATGCCCACTTGAGCACTCTGCTGGCTCACATTCAGCTGGCTGTTGACCAACAACTCCAGGTGTTCTATGAGGCAGCTTTCCAGCCACTCTGCCCCAGGCTTGTAGGGCTGCATGAGGTGGTCATGTCCCAAGTGCAGGACCCAGCATTTGACCTTGTTGAACCTCATACCATTGGCCTCAGCCCATCCAGCCTGTCCAAATCCCTCCGTAAATCCTTCCTCACTTCCTGCACTCAAGCAGATCAACACTCCCACCCAACTTGGTGTCGTCTGCAAACTTACTAAAGCTGTACTCAAGTCCTTCATCTAGGTCGTCAATAAAGATATTAAAGAGAACCGGCCCCAACACTGAACTCTGGGGAGCATACTTGTTACAGGCCACCAGAGGTATTTAACTCCACCACCACTTTTTGGGCCTGGAAATCCGGACAACTTTTTACCCAGTGAAGTGTGCACCTATCCAAGCCATGAGCAGCCAGTTTCTCCAGGAGAATGCTGCAGGAAATGGTGTCAAAGGCTTTACTAAACTGCAGGAAGACAACATCCCCAGCCTTTCCCTCATCCACTAAGCAGTTCACCTTGTCATAGAAGAAGGTCAGGTTAGTCAAGCAGCACCTGCCTCTCATAAAGCCATGCTGACTGAGCCTGATCACCCAGTTGTTCTGCATGTGCTGCGTGATGGCAGTCAAGATGATCTGGTCCATAACCTTCCCTGGCACTGAGGTCAGGCTGATGGGCCTGAAGTTTCCCAGATCCTCCTTCCAGCCCTTCTTGCAGATAGGTGTAACATTTGCTAACCTCCGGTCAAGTGGGACCTCCTTGGTTAGCCAGGACTGTTGATAAATGATGGAAAGTGGCTTGGTGAGTACTTCCATCAGCTCTCTCAGTACTCTCAGGTGGATTCCATCCAGTCCCATAGACTTGTCTAAGTGGTGCAGCAGCTCACTAACAATTTCCCCTTGGATTGTGAGGGGTTCATTCTGCTCACCGGCTCAAGGGGCTGGGTACCCAGAGAACAACTTGTCCTACTACTAAAGACTGAGGCAAAGAAGACATTAAGTATCTCAGCTTTTGCTTCATCCTTTGTCACTATTCTTAAAGCAGTTTTATGATTTTCTTCTGTCATTTATGTTTTATCTTGGGTACTAAGATATTTGAAAGGATTAGGAATTAACTACATTTTAGATTATGAAGTTTCTTATTTGAAAAGTGTCATTGTGCACCCGTTTTTATATTCTCTGATTGCTTATGTTCTCAAAACAGGACCAACATCTGCTGAAGAAAACGGTGTAGTTGTGTTCCCACACTCAGGAGAGGAAGACCTACCTCTGGGTGGGAAGTTGTTGCCTTAGTGCAATAGAAAGAGCCTTTATTTACCTAGCTCAGCAATTCTCATTAAAGGTGCTGAATTACTCTTTCCCTCATAAACCTTCGAAATTCAGTGTACCATAAAGGACTGAGTCTTTTAGTTAAACACTGGCTTTTAAATTCATTTTGATTACAGGAGATGAAAGAGCTCTCTCAAATGCAAGGCACAAAGGTGTTCTAGGGTTGAGGAAAAGCCTTATTCTTTCCTTATTCTTTTGGGAAATAAAATTTCTTTGTGACAAATGGTACAAAGTAAAGCAGTTCTGGCCATAGCACAACACTCTGTTGAAAGAAATGGGCCTGATAGAAGGCAGCTATGCTCTGTGCTGGGAAATTTATCTTACCCCTTACTCTCAGCAAGGATTTTATGGTGCTGAGTGCTAGGGTAAAAAGTGCTGAATACTAAGAAATCAAGTTTGAAATACATTCTTATGCTTTGCTGTGTGTCACACATATTATTTTCTCCCAAAATCATATTTAGAAATTCATAAGTGTGTATATTACAGTTAATCCTTTATTATTTGCAGAAGGAATTAAATTTGAATTGCTACTATTGTTTAATTATAGTCTACCTAGAAAAATTGTTTTTTTTAATTCAGATTAAAATAAAATAGAGAGTAGTCATTCTTTAACAGTACAAGAAAATAACCCAGGGAAAGCTTTCCTTCACCTGAAGGAGAGTCTTGGTATTCCCTGGCAAGAAGATGCTGGCTGCACCACTGTGTCATGGTCCGGGGGCATCTAACACCTTATTGGAGACTCTGTCCTCTCCTACCTTCCTCCAACACCTCTCCCATGAAACACTGACCAGGCTGTGACCTTGGGACTCCCCTGGGATCCTATTATCATGTTCAAACATCTCACCCTTCCCTCTAGAGTCATGGATAAATCTTTATGTGTGAGTTCAAGACCTAGGATTAAGCACTACAAATTTTGATCCAAGACTTTCATCCTGACATGCAAAAAGCCCAACCAGGCAGCTCACAATATCCAAGAATTCCCCTCTTTTTTCCTCACAGCTAATTGCTGATAAGCCTTTCTTAGGTTCCTTTAAAAATGGAAGCGTTCAAGTATATTCAAATGCACGCAAAGCCCTTGAAGGTGTGCTGCAAACTTGTTTTATTTACAAGCACTTCCATCCCTTTTCTCTGAGAAACAGCAGGGCAGACTCTGCTTTTGAGTTCTTTCATGGGAAAACAGCATAATCAGAGGATGCTCGTGTTTGGGACAGGAAGCCCTGGCTGCTTTCTTCTTGATGCTCTGTTGCCAGCACTTGGGTGCTTCGTGTGCTGACTCAGCACTTCTTGAGCTCAAGCACTGAGAATAAGTTCTAACAAAATCACGTGTGAACATAAAATAGTCTAAGGCACTCTGAGGACTCGAAGAGCATGTGAAATTATCCTTCAGGCATAGCAGCTCTCGGACTGTGAGGTTGGCATGGAGCTTAGAAACAGAAGAAGGTGCGAGTCCGAAGAGGGAAATAAAAAAATCTTTCTTCTGCAGTGATTTACTAGACTAAACACTGAAAAAGAGCATGAGAGCCTAGAAAAAGGGCTCATGGTAAGGAAAAAGGCCTTGAATAGCTATGACCGAATTCCAGAGTAGAAAGTGTGTTTCCAAAACCCGAAGGTCTACATCAGAGGACCATAGTAAAACATTGGCAGTAAAACATTGCATCAACATTAGCCTTGCATCTAGGTTTGTTAAATATGTAGAAGTAGCACTGCCAGATAAACAAGTAATGAGGGAACTTCAAGAAAACTGCTGAAAATCTGATTTCTGCAGAAAAGAAGTGAAAGAATTAATGACGAGTTTATTCCTTGCAGTGTTAGGGAATCTTCTTTTTCTTCTCAAAAGACCAAAAGGATATAAATGAAATTAAAGGCTCATTAACATGACTAATTAACTTTGTCTCTTATTCTTCATTTCACAATGGTAACCTATCAACATTCATAATCAGGTTGAGGGTGATTCACTTTTTAATGGAATGGAAAAATAGGAGGAAGAACTCATTCTGATTAGACATAACCATTATTTTTAATATGCAATATATCAGCTTCTCAGCTAATTATACTATAGGAATTATCATGCTTCATGCTATTGAAATTAAGAAATTATTTGATAACTCCTCTTTTCATAGGTTATTGAGGTTTCAGGACATTTGTTTCTCTAAATTAGGCTATATAAGTACCAGATAAGATTTGCTAGCTGAATACAAAAATCCTTTTGGCTCTAGAAGAATTAATTGTACTTTAACCAATATTTTAACTTTTCAACAGTTTTAGGGTCCGAAGACACATATAACAATTATATGCCAATTATTCCCTTCATCTGAGTTGCCTTCAATATTGCCTCAAGGAGAATTTATTCTAACAATTATCTTTTCTCAAATCTTGTTAGCGTGGCTAAAATTCTGTCCTAGTTAACAGTGTGATTAGATTGAGTTTCATCCATGAAGTCTGTTTGTGAGGTTAGATTATCTATTTCAGGGTTACTCTGTGAATAAAGACAAAGGACTGTGACATCATAACTGGACAGTGAGGTCAGAAAAAAGCAGTTCCAGCAGAAAGCATGAATGGAAATTTCTAATCTGAACTCACCTTAAGCAGTGGAGCTTTTTAAGTCCTGCTGGTCATTGGTGTCCACTTTTGAGAGCATGTGCACCGGTCTGAGCTGCTGGACTCTTCCACAGCTGCTGTTATCTCTAACCAACAGTCCGCGTAAATATAAATTGTCCAGGATTTGTGAAAGGGATGAACCCTAAATTAGATGCTCTTGCCCCTTCTGTGTAACGCTTGCATAGGTAAAGCATAGCTACATCAGTAAATATTTCTTGAATTTAATGATTAAACAATGCTGCTTTACAAACTAATGCTTCTCATAATGATTCTCACAGTATATACACTGTCATACAGACAACTGTTTAACAAAAAAGAACATGAGCATTAAACAAATCCCTGTTTTCAGTTCCATTTGAGATTAAGGCTTTGCTCAAATTGTAAAGTTAAATATTAGTGCCTAACAGTAAAATTTTCAAATGCCTTTTTGATCCAGGATATTACTTAGACACTCACCATCTGGCCTTAGAGTGACTCACAGGATAGCAGCAACCTACCTCTTACTGGTCATTGTCTTGAAGAGTGACTGACTCTTGGAGGGTGAATACCTGCAGGGTCTGCTTTGAAAAAATTCTTCTGCAAGAAGGTAAATTTAGAGGTTGTGAGGTTGAGCTGGGCAGATATACACCTAATAGAGAGGCGTACACATGTAGAGAGGTGGGGGTCGCTCTCTTCTCCCAAGGAACAGGCAACAGTACAAGGGGAAATAGCCTCAGATTGGACCAGGGGAGGTTCAGAATGGATATTAGGAAAAATTTTTACACTGAAAGGGTTATTAAGCATTGGAATGGGCTGCCCAGGGAAGTGATGGAGTCACCATCCCCGGCGGTATTTAAAAGACGGGTAGATGTAGTGCTTAGAGATGTGGTTTAGTGATGGTTTTGTCAGTGTTAGGTTGATAGTTGGACTAGATGATCTGAAAGGTCCCTTCCAACCTAGACAACTCTATAATTCTATGATGCTACCACAGAAGTTGATTTTATTGTATCTGTGTTGGAACAGCACCTCAACATACAGCTAGGTTCCTCAACACCTTGGAAGTACCTAAAATAGTCATATTAAATTGGCTTCAATTGGACCTAAGGATAACTGTGTCTTGATAAATTGTATACAAAAGGGTAATCCTAACCAAAACATTGCCTAAGAATTGCATCTCAAAAAACAGTGAGTTTCTTTCTTCAGGTGGATGAATTGGAAAAATATTTTTTTCATGCATTCCTCACATTTAAGAGATAAGAAAAATAGTTTCAAATACCGTGATTAGTAGAAGATTTTCCACTAAAAGATAGGAAGAGGAGAAGCATTAACTTTTCATACTTTTGGTTTATTGAACATTTTTCGTTTAGTGAAATGGCTTTGCCTGCAAAATGACCTATACGATTCTGTATAGGAACAAGTATAATATTTTATGCATTTATCATCATTGTAATTTGTTCTTGAATAAAGCTTTCCTATGCCCTTTGTCTGCTGCTATTTTGTATTTAAGGGTCATAATGTCCTGTCCAAGCTGCAGGCACACTGGAAGACTATATATAAAATGTCTCAAAGCAGTAATTCAGAGCTTCTAAGTGGTGTGGGCAGGTCAATTAGTTCCAGAGTACTGAACAGCACCAAACTTTTGACAATATTCCCATCTCAGTTTCCTCACTGTTCCTTTCTGTCATATTTTACTTGAATAAGTGTGGCCATAAGCCACTGGGATTTATTAAATCCCTCTGGAATATTAATCAAGAGATAAGATATGCTTTCACTCAGCACCTAGTCCCATGGTGCTTCAATTTCCAAGGGCTTCAAGCAGAAACTAGCTGATCCAGGAGTTCTTCCAAGTTCCTATGCCCAAAGGTGTCCCAGCCATATTAATCTTTTTAGAAATACCAGAAGACATGTTCCATTCTTCAGCCCACTTAACTTAAGCATCGCATGCACTTCAGCTTCCATCAGTAAGCAGTGGTGGAGTAACAAACATGGACACATTATGCCCCTCCATGTACAGAATTGGTAAGGAAAGCTGAAGGCTGGGTAGGGCTATAACCTTTCACCGTGCTCAATTCCAAACTTAGGTTCCCTGTATATTATAGGGGAAAGCTGGCCATTCCAGAATGGTATCTACAACAGCCAGCATGCTGAGGGCAACTCGGCAGGCATCTGGGTTTGACTTGACAATGTGGCAGAGTACCCTGCTGAGAGTATCATTAAAAGCAGGGCTTTTGCACAATGGGGCCAGACTGCATAGGGTACTGTGAAGCAGGAGACAAGATTACTATCATAAATACTGGCATTTTTTTTTAGTATCTATCTAGTCATTTGGAGGTTTTTGTATTTTATAAAATTTTGAAGCACACTACTGCTGTGTCATTGGTGTGTCGCTCTTTGCAACCAACACTTCTGCTTTCCACAGAGCCCATCTACTGGTCTTGCACTAAGATTTCCTAGTGCAATGGGCTCTGCGGATGAGGTCAGTTGAAGTCCAGTGTCTGGAATTCGTCCTAGACTTTGGTTTTGTCTGCATCAGCAAGTGTAGTGCAATAGGAGCACTAGAGTCTTTATCACCTTTCAGACACTATTGGGTATTGGTGTACAGTATTTCTTAAAATATTTCTCATAAAATAATGGCTTTTAACTTTTATTTCCCCTCACGTTTTCCCTGCTGGTGATGCCAGCTCCGGTGTGTGCCCTGTGGAGGAGGCCATGGCACCTCTCTGTGTGGAACAGCCAGGGTGAGCCAGGCCTGGGAATCACAGAATCATAGAATCCTAGAATGGTTAGAGTTGGAAGGGACCTTAAAGATCATCGAGTT
>JAOXJM010000019.1:75955540-75967912 GCA_026413425.1 Tringa solitaria
TAACCTGAACTTCCCCTGGCGTAACTTGAAGCCATTACCCCTTGTCCTATCATCTATAACCTGGGAGAAGAGACCAACCCAAATGATGAGATTTGGTGAACCTCAGCTTGTTCCTGCTGCTCTAATTGTAGAAAATAATAGAAAACTACAAACAGAAATCAATTTCCTGGAATCTCCAGCTCTTAATGGGTAATTTCGCAGTAACTGTAAAGTCAGCATTTGTCACACTTATTAAGAGTTGATGTCAGATGGTAGAATAAAGGAATTTGTTTAAAATTATTTCTATGTAAAAGCCTGTTGAAACCGTCAGCTGTTCCTCTCTGTTTTATTCCTTCAGAGGAATTTATATGATGTGTTTCTCTTGAGGAACATCAGTACCAATCTTGGTTGGAAAGCACACTTTGCTTTGGTGTTTTTTGCATGAACACATGTACTGGCAAAGGCATCTCCTGGCTGTGGAGGCATATTGAGTCACAGTTTGTCTCCTTATGGCTGAGATGTTTTTCCCCCTCAAAAGGTGGCTACATCCGAACTGGGGACAGTCCCAGGTCTGTCCCTGTCCCAGAGGCTCATAGGCATTTCCTGGGAGAACACTAGCTCCTGGGTCAGGATGTGGACCAGTGTGATCCATGGCCAGGCAGAGTCATGGCTGTGGCAGAGCGGCAGAGAAGCACCACCATGGCATAGGACATAGGACTGATGGCACCAGGCCGGGCTAGACATGGAGACAAGGGGGCAGGCTAGGAGGAGGTCCCAGCAGAGGATGGTGAAGGCCTTCAACTGATTATTACCATCAGGGCCCTGACAGTCTCCTCTGGTACTTCAGTGTGTCTCTAATGAGAGACTTGCTGCATTGGAAGACAGCGCTTGTAAGTCCATTGAGGTTTACAGCAATTTTTTATTAATAGTTAAGAATAGCTAATTCCATGGATTGTCAAGCCACGGCTAGGATCTGGTGATGAACACTGCTTGCACCTGAAGGGTAAAGAACACAGCTACAACATAGATGTAAGCCTAGTATTCTACAGATTTATGGCATAGCCTTAATTGCCATCTTTCAGGGGCTGCTGTGGGAGGTACAGTTTACTGCCACATGCTCCATCACTATAAAATCAGAATTATTTATGTCTCCTCTATCTCTTAGTCACTGCTAGAGGGCAGATACAAAAAAGCCACATGCCTAGCCCTACCGCTCTTCAAGTTTTTTATCAGGATGCTGAGTGAATTAAAGCTTTGCCTTGTAGCCCATGACATCCCAGCTCTATTCTCCCTTACACTTTTCAAGCTGTATAGACATCTTGCTTGCAGAGTCTTCGTGCACACAGCCATAGCTATTTGAGAACAGTGACCCCAAAAGGAAGAGTTAAACACACTCTTAGATGTTTAACTGCGAACACAAAGTAGAATTCTTCAGGACAAATGGACTCAAATCTTCAAGGCTGAAGGAAAGATATTTCAAATGAGCTGAAAGGAGTCAGAGGAGATGAAACCACAGATGTGGATAAGGGATAACATATGTGGGATGCTTATCGTATAGTTTGTCAAGAACTACAAAACCAAAAGAGTAAGTCTACAAATAGTAGACCCGCTCTCTCTCAGGACAAGTCTGTTAACTGGTGAATCAGGGGAGAAATATTTTTCCAAGTAGAGTTCAGAGCTTTAAATACTGGGGTTTGCACCACTTCCCTTTTCTATAGCTAAAGGAGACACCACCAGTTAGGCTTGCTTTCCACATTTCATCCATTAAACTTAGATACACATCTGAACAAAAGACAAAGTCCTTAATTTCAACCGATTCCATTCCTATTTTTTCCAATTATATCTATTAGCTGTTAGCTATTTCTAACTTTCATAGCTTTGGTAACTCCCATTGCATTTCTCAGCATTTTTCCAACTAGCTAGCTTAACTCTTACTCTCACCTCATAAATCTGTCTTTATAATATCCATCACTTTGGATTTTTTCTGGAAGTAAGGTTCCCATTTTTATTGTTTCCTTCCTATTGTTTTATTGTTTCCTTCTAGTATCATAGTAATCAGCACAGAGCAGAAGATTCCAAACATTATTAACAAGAAGGTTCAAAAAAAGAGAAAGGGCACAAGAAGTGTTGGGTTTTTTTCAAGAAAGTACACCTTTTTACCATAGACCTTATTACCACTAGATGTTCTGAATACTAACTGTCCAAAATGGTTCAGTAATTAGACAAATTCATTTTAAAAAAGGTTGAGGAAAACTTTCCAGTCAGAAGACATGCATGTAATCCCACCAGCTTTCGTTCTCATCTTCTGGAAATCTATAGATGGCAAACTCACAGATACTGGAACACCATATAATAGAAGTGACAAAACTTATCTCCCTTGTTTTGCTTTGTACTTACAGTCTCACCCAAGTATTTTTTAGGACAGATGAACCATTCATCTGACTTGGTACAGCCACTTGTATGGTCTTGTACAGCAAGTTACCTATTTCTCTTATTTTGTGGATACAATGACCACAAAATCGTATTGAATATTCGCACTGACACAACAGTTTTGTCAAATCTTAAGGCAGTCCTGTAGCTTGCATCTGTGTCACTTCATCAAAAATTAATTGTGCCCCTTGGTTCTGCAGTAAATTCTGCCTGTATTATAGCAATGCTGAACCACATATTTTGAAGCCTTCTCTTCAATGCCTAAGAGATGTCAAGTGATCGGGGTTATAAGTATTAGGAAATATGATTGGAAATAAATCATTATGTCTCTAAAAACTTATGTTTCATTTGATGCTTATTAGTTGAAGTCATGCTTTGCAGCTTCACTTCCTCCTAGATTCCTCACTGTCTCATGTTTCATACTCTTTTTAAAACACAGTATTTTTTTATTTTTATTGGTTGAAACCACCAGCATTTCTTTTGAGGTTTGTACTCCTTCTAGGTTCCTTTGTGGTATTCCTCTTTTTGAAAAGCTCAGAACTCCTCCTGGCTTAGAAAAATCTGCACATTTCCTCAATGTAGTGCCTGTTCCCCTTTCTGGAAAAGTAATGAAGTTGCTAAACAAGATCATATCTTTTGCCAATGACTGGTCTCTCACCGCTTGCCTATCTGCAGAGGTTAGGGTGCTGTAAACAGAGGTGTGAATTAACTTCACGGTAATTGTTTTGTTTCCTTCTCTAGATGGGTGCTCTTAATGCACAATAAGGACATATTATGCTGGCTTGGGTGTTACTCTGAACAGTCATCCTCCCCATACACCATAGCTTGTAGATCACCACAATGTCATTTTTACAAGACATTTTCAGAAGAAACAATAGAGAACTGCAGGATCACTTCAACATCTTATGCTTGATGCCTACAGCTTCTAGCACACATGAGACATAATAGAGGGAAGGTGGGGTTAGTATCTCCAAAGAAGTGGAGTTACCCTCCTGCCCGGAAGTTCTCTGGTGCTTATGGCTCAGGTTGAACTGCTGGATGGAGTCCTACAACATTAAAGGTAGGATATTGCTGGCAGGTTTCAAGCCTAATTTCTCAGAAAAAGAAAAAAAAAAAAAGACAGTTCATTCTACTTTCAAATTGATATAGATCTCTGTAAAAGCAATATTGATATGAGTAAGCAAAGCTAAACTGCGTGGGGACAAGAAGAGAAGAAAAATTAGAAAAAAAAAAAACAACCCAAGCAATAAGGGAGGCTGTGATTTGGGGAACTTTTAAGAGTTGCGGGATTTGTAGGATTTGAGAGATTGATCAGGTTTTCTTTCCACCAGCCAATGTTAAGGTTTCAGCTTGTATTGGTTACTTGGACCCTAACGGCTAATGCAGAAAATAGCATAAGAAGGCACAAGGACACAGGAGTGGGAATATGAGAAGAAATGAAAAAACATTTCTAAGGTAAGGGATGAATGATAGTATCTAGGACTGAATTGTGCAAAACCATTCTCCTGCTGCTAAGGGAAGCTTCACTGAGTGGCTTCACTGTTAAAATGAAGCCAAATGGTCCAGACAGGAGTTATACAGGGAAAGAAAACAGACAGGACAGTCACTAAAACATATGCACCAATTGCTCCTGCCAAGTACTCATGAGAAACGGAGGAATATTCCCCCTATTTTTACGGGCAACTGGATCAGATAATTAGTTGGAAAGAAACCAAGATCAATCGATTGTCATCTGTATTGAGAGCAGACTGCGAGTATGAGATTGTGTGGGGTTTTTTTCTTTTCCATTCTCCGCTGCATTGCACCATGGTGAGTCACGCAGTGTCTTTTTTTCCATGCTAACACCAAGACATGCTGCAGCAAATCAGACCCGGTATGACAAACACAATGAATCAAAATGGTGCTCACTGCTTTTTTTAACCATCAAATGCCTAGCACAATTTTTAAGCCATGGGATGGCCTGCTGCGTCAGAGGAATTCAGTGCTGTGTAAAACATGGCCCTGGATTTTATAAGTCTCTAAATAATATCTTTAAGGGTTGTTTCTTACAGCCCATGAAGTTTTTAAATGATTGCTCGTGGTATGCCCCAGAAAAGATAGTCCCATTTAATAAGCAGAGATAGTCAATGCCAAAACCTGAGCTCAGTACCTTGGAAACCCTGTAAAATCAAAGCAGGACGCTAGTCAGGTCAAGTAATGGATGTCCCAGCTCAGGGATCTCTGGTTGGTTGGTTCTATCAGATGAATAAGAAGCACAAGACATTGGACTTCTGTAATGCTCTGCCTGATGCACTGACCCATGTGGAGGTCCTACCAAAAGACCTCCCTGGCTCTCTTCAGTCTACCACAGATGTTTCTGAAGACTTTGTTCTCTGCTCCGGGTCTACAGCAACCCGTGGAAAAGACTATCAAGAAGTGAAGCTAGCACAAGTCTAAGTGAGTCAAAGTTGTAGCTTTATTAATGTTGACTCATTTTTATGTGGTAATTATTATTTTCTGTTGAAAAAAATATTCTGCCAGGAAACTTCTAATCAGCTCTCCAATCACCAGCAGCCTCTTTACTGTCAGTAGAACCCCAAACCAACCTTCATGTGCAAATGTCAACTCTTGGCAAGTACATGTTGTTGTCATGGTGGTTTCATGCAGAAGCAAGATGGGCTAAAAGGAGGGTCTGTTGATCTTTGAGGACAGGCTGATCTAACCTGTGGGATCAGCAGAGCCTCTGGATTTGTGATTTAGAAGTAGGCATCTCAGCCTTCTTCAACATCTTCAGCTTGTTCTGTTACACAGAAGTCTGCAAGTGGCACCCATGTGGTCATCTGCCTAGGTCAGTGGAGAGGATCAAAGTCAGGTGCTCTAAAGGAATGTCAGGCTCTAAAATAAAGAAGGCTTATATCAGACCAGAGCCCTCATCTATTCCAGTAAAAAAGCAGTATCTCTGGGAGAACTTTTTTTGTGGACTCAAAGAAACACGCTTCCAGAGCCAACATGCTCCACATGGATATTCCCACTCACCAAGCAGATCTTTACTTGGACTCTCTGGAGGAAAGAGCTCTGGAGTGAGATAAGCAGGTAAGAAAAGTTGTGAATACACCTTTCATCTGTGCAAAGAAATAAAGATAATCACTGAATGACAAAAATAGTGACAAATCCCAGCAGATATTTCTTGTACAAGATTCGTTCTTTCACATATGGGCAGCACAGAAAAATCCACAAAGAACAAGGGCTGGGAAAGTCTTCTAGCCAAAGTTGGACCAAGTCTAAAATCGAATAGGTTCAGGGGACACCGTTAGTGACTAATGGAAGAGACAGAAATGAGAGATCACATTTTGGAACAGCAGGGAATACAATATAGTTTTAAAAACATGTTTTCAGTCCCATTTATTTTCTGACAGTAAATTTTGGCAGTCCTAAATGTGTTCGCTTGCATGGTTTTTATTTGCTCACTTCCATATTCTCTCATGAGAAATTTTATATATTCATATATATATATATGTATGTATATATATAAAAGTAGGATTTATTCTATAACTTAATGAATGGACAGAGATACTTTGAAGTGATGTTACTCTGCATTTATCTTACGTAAAAATCTTTCAACATACAACATAAGTTTCTTTTTCTCCCTGAAATCGCACAACAACCAATATACAAAATGCCTCTTATCAAAACATTTTTGTCACTAATAGGTTGAAAAGCTTTACGTACCCTTTGACTCTTAAACCACAAGATTTCTCAAAGTACAAACTGTTTGCAAAAAATGGTGGAAGGTACATCTGTTATTTATTTTCTTAATAGTAATTGTTCTTCAGTAAGAGGAAATATATATTTCTGAACAGCTGTTGAAATGTTAAGGCAGCTTCAGCTTCTATAGGAGAGCCAGCTGGAACATTAGCTATGCTGAAAATGTATTATAAAACTACTCTTTTTGTAATTATACAGCAAAACAGGAAATCTTAAAAAATGTGCAAAGACATTTAGTCAAGTCCAGATTGACTAAATATTCATTCCTTTTGACTTAGAAGAAGTTTATTTCTTAAAAGGCTCCTTTATTATAAATTAAGTGAACTCTGAGTCAAAAGGTGAAAAAATTCTATTTTTGTGTAAAGGATTTTCATTTTAGGACAGGAAGCAAATTTTCTGGCAAACTAACAGTGGCCTACATCTACATTAGAGGGGAGCGTGGCCCAGGAGGAACCGATCATGGAGCAACTCAGCTAGAATGGAGGTGTTAGGGTCACGTTGGACACACTTGGCAGGGAGGGGGACCTGAACATAACATCTATTAGTACCAGCATAGCAAAGATCTACTGGAGTTTATTTTGTTTAGCTTAAAATGAAAGAAATCTACTTTGTACACTTAAATACTGCTCTGTAATAGGAATCAAAGTGCAGCAAATGGGGATGATTGGGAAAGTGATTGTTTCAAACTAGAGCACCAATGTTTCCTATATTTTGCTTCCTAACCTCAAATGAAGTTGGTACCAGATGTGTACAGACCAGTAAATCAGATTATATTGTAAAAAAATTATTAATTTACATTTTAAGAATCAACCTTTGACCTTGTTCAGGTTGTCTGTCAAACTATCAGGCAGAAAACTTGACCATCTCCATCTTCCTCAACCACGGGCAATAACTTTTAATTCTTTCTGAAGAGCACACGCTATAACAACATGTTATCTAGATTTGTTAGATGATATGCCTGGATATGCCTCACCCTTGGCATTCTGTCCACAAGTCTGCTTCCCTACCCTAGTTTTCCTTTATCCTTTGTGGCTTTCTGTATTTCCTGGCTGACAGTTGAATGCCTAGCAGAACTGTCCCAAGAACACTTTTTTTTGCAAACACTGGCAATTACATAGATTCAAAAAATTATATCATTTTGCCTCCAAAAAGGTACATTTGACCAGAGCAGATTCGTATAGTAGGCCTTATAATTCACAATGTCATCCTCATGAGTTCTGCCAGTGCCAGTTTTGACCTCCATCCAAACAAATCTCTCCTTTTCTGGACAAATCTGCAATGCCAATAAACAGACCTTGAAAACTTCAGTCCTAATCCTAAACTTAGTGCTGCTAACTCATTTCTTGGAGTCCAACTGAACAAATCCATTGGGTTACAACACTTTTACACTTGGGTGACTGTCTTGGTCATTCACTGGATATTTCTGCTGCTGCAACAGCAACAATGGAGCAAAAAGCATTCCTGAATTACAGCTATCCTCCTTTACAGTCTGATTTGTTTAAAATGCCAAAATCTGCTAACAGAATGGGCTGAACAGAGGTGAGGACACATATGTTATTTTCTGCCTTTAGTTATGAAAGTGATAACTCCCAGCAGAGGAGTAGAGTAGAGAGACAGATGTGGTAACATCCAAAATTGCTTCTGTTAAATGAGACAGTCCTTGAGCAAAAGCTGAGGTTGGGTCTAGATCTGCAATTTAAGAGTAATTTTAGCTACAAATAAATAAAATTAAAAAAAATTACACTTATTTGGTGTCTTCACTATGCAGAGGTATGTCAGTCTATTCTATGGGCCCACATTCAAATCGGAAAAACTGCATTGACATTTAATAATCAGAAGTAAATTTGAGTTGCTGAGGATTAAGTTGGCTTCCTAACTGACTGAGAATAGTCTTGTATCTAGACAGGATGCACAGGCTAAGATTAGGATAATGCCCCTAGGGCTGTGGCAAAACTGGCAGGCGCCACTGTCTTAAAAGTGGCAATTATGGTTCACGTTTAAGGCAGCAAGTTTTGGTAAGTCAGCAGACCACCGTGGGCTGGCAAAAATAGCCAGGAAAATGTTAAGGGCATGGTCAGTTTTGGGGTTCCCAGCAGGTGTCAGCTTTTGCTTCAGAAAAAGTTTTAGGGTATATTTAGGATATGTGCTGCCATAGATCACACAGCACAGGAATCAGTACCATAGAAATACAAAGAAAGAAATTGAAATTCACACCTACATGTGATTCTGCATGTGCCCCTTGTCATCACAAATATATTGATTCAAATGCAAATGAAGCATCTCTAAAGCTCAGGGTGCACTGAATCCAAACACAAATTTTACGACCGGGACCATCACTAGTTTGGATTGCCATCCTACAGTACAACAGATCATCAGCTTGAGCTATCAGGTCTTATTGAATCACAGAATCGTCATGGTTGGAAAGGACCTCTGCGATTACTGAGTCCAACCATACACACACACAAAAAAACCCCCTACAATCTCGGGCACTAGAGCAAGCCCTGAAGTGCCATGTCTACACATTTCTTAAATCCCTCCAGGGATGGCGACTCCACCACCTCCCTGGGCAGGCTGTTCCAGAGCCTGACCACTCTCTCAGTAAAGTAATTCCTCCTAATATCTAATCTAAACCTCCCCTGCTGCAACTTCAGACCATTTCCTCTGGTCTTGTCATTATTCACTTGGGAGAAGAGGCCAACACCTACTTCTCTACAACCCCCTTTAGGTAGTTGTAGAGGGCAATGAGGTCTCCCCTCAGCCTCCTCTTCTCCAAAGAACCATGGAGAAGAGGACTTCAAAACACGAGCTGCAAAACAGGCGCCACAGGTTTTTTACTTCTTTACCACATTCCCAAAACTGGAGGCTTCAAATGGGACAGATTCACACATTTCCTATTGTATGGCTAATTGCATCAGCGTTAACAGACAAGCAAGGTACATGAAAAAGCCCTGGAGTTCAAGGAATGGAGAGTAATTGTCTTTAAGCGTTTATAAAGATACTCAAGGAACACATTAGTTAAATTCTAGATTTGAATCTTTTAAATACAAAATGTGTCTGAACACATTTTGTATTTAAGCTCAAGTAAAAGGTAAAAATGAGCCTTGGTAATAAAAGCTGGATAGTCTGAGTGGGGCTGTGAACGTCACGCCACAGCAGACTCCTGAAGCATGCTTGGTGTCCTAGCTGGACCACTCACCTTGCAGTCTGGGTAGTGGTGACATTGTAAATTCTGAGTCCTAGCCAGTGTGAACAGGCTTGGTGAAGAAATTAGAAATATTCTCCTATTAGTGATGAACTCCAAACAGCTGCAAGTGGCTCCATTCCTCATCCAATTGACGCTTGTTGACAACAGTGGAAGGGTTGCTCAATTCAGCTGTGGAGGATCAGGCTATTTGGTGTCTTCAGGGTAGACACATCTGTGGTCAGCATTTGCATCAGTGGAGACTGGCTCACAGCAGAATTTTCTCTCATCTAATTTTCTATTATCTATCTCTGGTCTCAGCACTAGCTTTTGTACAATTTGTCTGTTTCCAGAACAGGATCTTCTAGAAAGGTAGAACTGGCAGAATCAGACCTTTGGAATAAGCCTCAGCCTGTGGGAGAAGGATGCTGTAAGACTCTTCCCAACTGACAGTCCCTCACCTATTCCTTTGTTATACGCTTAAGGTATTTACTGTATTTTCCTGCTATAAAAAGTATCTTTTAATAATTGGATTGTTCATTTATCAGCCATCAAGAAGCATATGACTCTTTTGGGGCAGTCCCAGCTTGGAGAGATTGTTCACCATCAGTGTGGGATTGTGAGTGGGGCTTCAGAAAAACAGCCATCTCATCATACCGGAAATCAGCACTTCTACTCAAGTGAGACTCATTGATTTCAATATTTTTTATTCTGAGAGTTGCTCATTCAGCTTGTGACGAGTATTGAATCATTCTGTGGTTTGAGGTTTGGGAGAATTCTGAACAAAGGAACTGCGCACTGTGACCAAAGCTATTCAGCAAATTTGATCCAAATTTACAAATATTTTCCATCAACCTGAAGCAGCAAAGTATGCTGAGCACTGAAAGAGCAGTAGCAAGGAATAAAAAAATAATAATACAGTTCTCCCATCAAGAAACAGCTCTTCTGAACTGAGAAGAACAGTATCCTGTGCTGGTATATGACAGTATTCTTTTTCCAGTGTATTAGGCCAAGTGTAACCAAAGTCTGAGAGTAGGTTTCTCTCTCAAGTTAAATTAAGTGTTCAGGAATGAAAGACCTTGGAGATTATACACCAGGAAAGGTCATGACACAATACAATACACGCTGCCACCGTGCAGTAACATAAAACCTTTCACCTAGAAATACACTTCAACAGGAAACACAGAGGACTTTTTACTGGGTTTTGTAGAGCAATATCACATCAGTAACTTGGAGTATATCAAATAGTTGCCTATATTACTTCCTTTTTAATGGAAATTCTATCAGTCATAATGCAGAAATTGGGTACTTGCAAGACTGCTAATCTTTTGCGGCTTTGAAATTATTTTTTTCCACTTGAAAAAGAGGCAAAATATTAGCAGTATCTGCTGAAGCAACAACAGCAAACTTGTATAAAGGTATTCTCAAAACCAAGTATAAAGTCTTCCGTGGGGGTGGTTCACCGCTTCCTTTGGCTGCTACGCAGGAACTCATTTAGCAGAGAAGATAAAAACAAGAGCTGAGTGAAGAATAATTAGACGCTAGAGATGACTCTGGATCAGGATTTCTTGACATTGTGTGCTGGAGAATGACATTGTCAGTTGTTAGTGATGCATATGTAAGATGCCCCACACTGCTTATTGTTAATTGTGGATTATATATTTCTCTGCTGTATAATTTTGGTTTCATGGTGTGCAATGGCAGTTTAGTTTCAGCTTAAGACTTGTACAAATTTCAGCAGAAAGATAGTATTTTAATAGAGGATCCCCTGAACAGGAGTAAATCCCATAAATCTTTGTCTTATCTGCAGGAGGCACATTTAAAATTATTATTGCCCCTAAAAGCCCTTTGTAAGTATTTGCATCACACCCAAACAAAACATCAGAACTTAGAATACTAAGCATTTATGTCTTTAGTATCTATTTTGTTCATGTTGCTGAATTTCTTCTTTATGCTAGAAGTATAATTGAGGACCACAGATGAAGAGCCACTCAAATAGTATTCCTTTTCAGGCAAAAACCAAAACACAAGTTTTGTCTTGAAGGCAGCCTACGGTTGTAGAATTTTCAATCCAGACACACAACTAAAATGCAAACTGGCTGGTTCTCTGAACAGGAATAACCTCAAATCCTACCAAAGGTCATAAAAAGGGGTTGAATACATACCATTTGGAAAATTAAAAACAATCCTATCCCTACAGATATGGAAAGCTGGAGAAATCAGTGTGCTTTTGTAAAGGTCTGAATCCCTTTGAAAGGGTCACAATTCTGCTGTATTTAGAGGATGGCAGAGTTTGAACAAATCATCAACTCGTTCCAACCCAAAGTGATCTGCATGTTCCACAAAGATATATGACAGTAGCAGGTCCTGTCTGTGCCAAACAGTCGGGGTGAATTAATGACTGTTCTTTGACTTGACTTCACTTGACTTTGTCAAGCAACAGCTCAAACGCAGAAAAAGATCTGTCATCGAACCAATATACTATACAAATGGCCCAGGCTACGGCATTAAATTCAATGATACTTCCACAGGAAAGCCATGGGGAAGCAGTGCAAGTTCTTTTCAAGCCCGTGTATCCTGAAGATGCAATGAAAAGTCACCTGTAAAGGTATAAGTCTTGCAGCCAAAGCCCCAGGAAAGAAAGGGTAGCATATTACCATTATTTCTATAGACAATATTTAAAGGGAATTCGGATAGCACTAGGTGTGAACCTGAGAGAACTTTTGCTTCTGGGAGTTTTAGGACAGAACCTAAGTGAGAACATTACTAGGTGTAATTCTCAGCATACGCTTTGGGGAGACACCTTCAGAGGCTTGAAAACAATTTCCCATTCAGGAATTTTATGAGAGATTTTTTTTCTGAAGGACAGATATAAAGCTTTGGTTGGTAATGTCTGTAAACCTTCAACCCCATGCAGCATTGATGTAAACTGCTGCCCATTCAAACTTACAAACTATTTTAAATTTATCATTCTGTTGCCTTCATATATGTCCAAATGTCCTTTGGATACCCATTTGTTGGGGGGTGGGGGGGTGAGA
>JAOXJM010000019.1:75973943-75986308 GCA_026413425.1 Tringa solitaria
GCAACCTGGGCCAGGGTCTCACCACACTCACAGCAAAGAATTTCTTCCTAATATCTAATCAAAATCTCCCCTCTTTCAGTGTAAAACCATTCTCCCTCATCTTATGGCTCCCTTCTCTGATCAAAAGTCCCTCCCCATCTCTCCTGTAGCTCCTTCAGGTACTGGAAGGCTGCTATAAGGTCTGCCCAGACCTTTCTCTTCTCCAGGCTGAACAAACCCAAGTCTCTCAGCCTTCCACATAGAAGAGGTCCTCCAGCCCTCCAATCATCTTTGTGGCTTTTAGTTTCCTGCATTTTCTGGCAGCTACAAGATCTTAATTCATACTTTGTTAAAAAAGAAAGTTGCTTTCTCTCTTTTCCTATCATCAAAACATCACGCCAATAGGCAGCTCAGTGCCTCTGGAAGAAAAGAAATACAGTGCATATTAGATCAAGTGATAGATTTTACTTTTAACATCAGTTTCATGTGGTCTTCAGGGAATGAGATAAAACACATTTGTCACTACATCAGTGAAAGGGCAATTCTAACATGTACATCTATCAGCTGAAAATCTGATCTTTACCAGCACGGTGAGTCTGAATGTCTCAAAAGTAACTACAAACTCTCTTAGGAGATTTTGTAAAGCTGGTGCAAATGACACATCAGTTCTAATGTCTCACTATCGGGCACAAGCTTAAAACATTGTTATTAAAATGCATTACAATCTGAGGAAATGCTAGGTAACTTTTAAAGTTACTCTAAAATAGCTAGCACTTCTTGACTGAAAACCTATACTGTATCACCCAACTGAAACCTGCTCTCAAGTTTTAGATGCATTTCTCCATTTAACTGTATTTTGTTCCTTTACCATGAACTCTCTCCTCAGATAAAATCCAGGGAGGGGATCCAAGCCCGGCAATCACTGTGGCCATACCCAGGTGTCAGGCAGCTTCTTCTTCCTTCTGATACAGAAACAGCCCTCCCCAACCCTCACGTGAGGGTGGGTAAACACCCAGGCAAGCTTCCCCAGACTGCCATCAAAAGCCAAATGCATCTTTCTTTACTTGTCACAGAGTGCTGGGTTGTTACCATATATTCCTGTGGGTGGCTAATAAGGCTACCAGCTGCCAGCCTCCTGACCCAATAGCCATATGTGGGCAGTGGAGCCACCGTCTCCAGCTTTTGGCCATCAGACTTGCTGGCGATGATGGATAAATAATTGAAAAGTGGCTTTCCAAAGTTGTGCTGGGTGTTTAAACAAGAGGATATAAATTAGGAAGATTATAGGAACCTTCTATTTGTTGTCAGTAGCACTGGCACAGCACATGTACAAAAAAAGCAAGAGACTCCAAAGAAAAGTCGCGTGGGTAATGGCGGGACTATAATCCACTTAATTTACCCAAGTGACACTGTCACCATAATATGTTGATCTGAACCAAAACTTGGTACAAGAGAGATCTTCCACATTGCACACAATGGTGTAACAAGATTCCATGGTTGGAAATTGAAGGCAGAGCCAAAGGGAAAAAAACACATTTGTTTTTTTAACAGTGAGGACAGCCTAGCTAGAATTGCAGGGAACAGTAGGTGAGAATCACTTCACCTTGTTTTAGCTGGCCAGCATTTGAATGTTTAGTCAAAATTACGGTGGGTGCCCTGTATTGTCAACAGATATCCTCCAAAGGATGATTCACCCTCTCTTTAACATCTGCCTCATGACACACTGGAGGTCCTCATGTGCCTTCACTGATTATAAAGAGTTCGCTCAACTGCAGTAGACAGGACACCTGTGATAAACGGCTACAGCTAAATAAGATGAATCCTAGTCTACATGTGTGGCTATATATACATACATACAGAATACATACATATATCATGATATATCAAGCCCAAGCATATCTAATAGACCTTGAAGGGAAGGTTCTGGTTTCCCATACATCCGCCAGTTCATACAGTCCTAAGAGAAGTATGATCTCTCTCTCCTCACCTGCCTTCAAAGGCATTACTGGGAGACCAGATGTGCTAACAGACTCCTCAGATTTGTGTCATTTTCAACAAAAAGATTGCATTAATTTCTTTTTATAGCTTCTTCCCATTCAGTATGACGTTAGCACTCACAGAGATTTTCTGTGAATAACAACAACCAGCTATAAACATAACCATGCATTTATCTGAAAAGAACTTGTTATGATCTATCTGTCTATTACTTATAAATTAAGAAGAAGAATTGCTGAGTAAATCAGGTGGCATTATACCAATGAAAGAAATTACTTTTGGGAAGAAAATATCTGAAGACTGAAGCAATATGTGCATGATGTCACTTCCCTTTATTGTAAGAATGAGGTAGTTTCTCTAGACCATTCACGATTTCTTCTCTTCAAAAGCGGGATCATCCTCTATTAGTTCCCAGCTGAATAAAATTCAGTGGAAAGGTGTCATGTGCAGCAGTGCTGTGCGACTTTCACTTTTAAGCCACTATTTAATTCATGACTTTGTTATTACACTTGCCTACTTGCGTTTGTTCAAAGCAATCCATTTCATTAATAATAGAAAAATCTGTGTCCTTAGTATACTTCATTTTTATGCAGCAAAGTTCCCATGGCTGATGTTTCTCTGATGTTCTTCATGCAGCTGTTTTCTATTTACATATTTTAAGTCAACGGAGACCAAATGTACAGTGTACGCTGAAAGATTCAGAAGTCTATCATGGACTTAAAACTTGCAAGAAGACATGCAGAATTTTTTTTCTTTCATAGTGGCCAGAGTAACATTCCTATAAACTACCTGTGGGCAGTGTCCAGGTCTTTTTTGTCCCATATGCTATGTCAGAATACCCACCTTTCGCGCACACCTTACTTTTATAATTTTTGTGTGGAAAAATGCTCTCTGAAGTAAAGATCAAACATTAATATCATGGATATCCAGAAAACGTAAGACTACAGATACATAATTGGATGAGAGATAAGAGAAGACTGTTAAAAGTAGAAAAGGAATCAACAATGATAAACAGGGTTTGTGGATGCCATATCCATGCCAAACAACGAATCATGATGCTTGCATAGCAAACAGTTCTCCACAAGGAAGTGTCACCTTCAGATGACAGAAAAGTGGCACTATTCTAATCTTGCCTTGTGACAGAACCAAGGTCAACGTGCATTGTGTGAGATGTTGCACAAGGACAGCAAGAGGGGCAGCCCCACACCGAAGAAATTCAGTACAAACAATCAACAGATGGAAGGAGAATCAGAGCCTTGAAGAGTTCAAAGGGTCCCAGCAGAAGAAGTGACAGAATGAAGGCCACAAAGCATAAAACCAAGAATAACTCAGGTCCCCTTCCCATCTACAGAGTTAGTGGCTTTTTGTTGAGTGCATGACTTCACTTGACTTCGAAGAACAGTGCTGCATTGTACTCCTTTTACATGAATTTCTACATGAAAGACAGCAAGAGGGGAAGGAAGACATCAAAGAAGTGCACTACGTACACATAGGTACAATGCAATGGAGATGCTATAAGAGCTGTGAAAAGGCAAACAAACAAACCAAATACAGTGCAGCAGCTCTGATATTCTTCTTGGGTAAAAATATTCTTGGTCCTTTTGTTACGGGAATCTCTTCAAATTAAACAGCATCTTCAAGTACAGGACTGTCCCAACCTTTATCCTCTTCCAGTCAACACCTTTAGTTATGAACATCCATTTCTCTCAGATCTACATTGATCCCTATGCAGCAATTAAACACTAGGTGTTATTGAGCCATGTATCTAATGGTGTGTGACAGGGTTAATTTATTACCTTGACTGTTAGGTTTAGATAAGAAAGCACACTTTTTTTTCCACATGGGTGCACTTACTTTTTTTTTCTGTACTCATTCTGAGTAGCTTTTTGAAGATCTAAAAATGAAACGGAGAAGTAATATTAATAAGAACAGGGTTCTATGTCCTCAGTGCATTTTTAAATAATAACATGCTCTACCAGCCTTTTAATAATGTATATCAGCTTTCACAGAACACCGCTAAATCTGAATTCACTATTGATGCAAAATACCACGTCTGTAAAAAGGAGAATAGTAAAAGCAACTGTTATTGTACTTTTTACATGTAGTGTGGGGACATACCTAATTGCTTCACTATTTTCACCTGTGGACTCAAAATACATGAACATTTTCCCAGGAGATGCTAGTGATTACTGATGTCAGGCATTATAAAAGCTTGAAGGTTTGAGTTAGTAAAATATTTTTGTTCCATATGTCAAATCTGAATTGAAGCTCCAAATGAGATGAGAGTAGTTGGTAAAGAGCTCAAGGCAACTGATAAAATCTCAGGTGGCTGCCCAGCTCACAAGGATTTGAATAAAAGCAGCAGAAGTTCCTTTTATCTGGTACATAGAGAGAGATACCATCACTGAAGTATATGAAAAAAAAGGGGGAGTCATGTTAAGCTACGTATGTGGTGCTACATAGAGCTCTAAACACAAAAAGATTAGAACTTCTAGATTATTTAATACAAAGCAAAAGGGTAAACAGAAACTTCATTTCAGCACAAGTGGCAGGAAGAACTATATTTTCTTTGTTCTTCCTTTATCTTTCCTTTTCTAAGCTTCAGATACACTAATTAAACTGAGATATAGTTCTTCAGGTTTCAAGCCCTAAGTCATTAGTTTAGACCAAAAAAAATCTCAGATCAATGTATAATTAAAAAAAATTAAATACAATCAGGTCCATGTTATCTTGATCTGAGAGTGGCATAAAGGGCAACAATTAAACAAACTTAAAGAAAAATGTCTACATAAAAATTAATTTTTGTTTATGTGGTATATTTGGTCCCATTAATAAAGTAACTTTGTAGGAAAGGTTAAATATGGCTGCAATAACTTATATTGATATAAAATCTCAAACTTCACATTGGACCAATCAATAATTTTGTATTTACTAAATTGCAAAAATAAAGTTACTTTGGCTCAAAAGAAAAAAAAAACACTACTCTGTTAATTTCAGGAATTTGCTGCAGACATTAATTTTACACAATATAATTAAACTCTACACAACTGTTTGGTTTTTTTTCCTCTCTGAATGCCATGCATAGAAATTCAAATATACTTTCATTGTGCAGCAGCTGTATCAGCTCTTTGTCTGTGCTATTTATGCCTTCTTTTGGTCTACTGTTTCTACATCTGAGGCTTGTAAGTGGAAGCATAAATGAAGAAGTAAACAGAGCGCAATGCTCATGAATGAGTCTCACCCACAAAGAAAGGAGATGCCTTATTTAACTGTTCTGGATTGTTCCTGGAATCTGTTTTGGGGGACATACAACTCTGAGAATTGCTTCCACAGCTTTTCAGCAGAAGGGTCATGTCATTGGTAAGTGGTTTAATGATCCCTTCAGCGATCCAAACAGTCTTCAGTTGCAAGAAAACAGCAGTGAGATTAACAGCGAAATAAACAGCATGCTAAAAAAACCCCAAACAAACACTAGGAAATATCCAGTCCTTCCCTTTCACAATTCTGCACATTTTGAAGCATGTAAAAACACAAAGACTCTAAGTTTAAGTTCCATGTTAAGGGATATGATACTACCTGTGGAGAAAGTGAGATGAGAAGCTGTGAATGCACCTTCCCTTATTGATGAGACTTTCCCCTGAGTGGACATCTAATGCCTTGTTTGTTTCACAATGAAATGATTATTTAGGTGTTTAATGCAGTGTACCACGGGGCGGTTGCCTTCAGGAGTCTTTTAAAATACAGTTACTTCAGAAACTGAATGTTGCCTCCACTTTCTTTCTCCCTCCTTTGAATTCAGCTCAATTACCAAGGAGCAGAGGCTTGGTCAGGTAGAACATTGATTTCCATCTGCCAGAAAAAAAGCTTTTTTATATATAAAAGTTTTAACATTACAATACAACTATTCCTAAGTAAAAACTATGATCTTGAAAACCCCAGAAATCTGGAAAATTATTTTCACCTCTAAAAAACTGTACCAGTCCACCTTCCAAATAATGACCCAAGTTTCTAGGTTTAGCTGCAGAATACCTGTCCCTAATCTGTAAACTGAGTGCACGCTCATGTAATACATACACCAATGACAGCTGAGTCTCTACTCATACTTCTTATACCTGTAGGCTACAACATTTTAAATAATACTATAACTACCTGCCTTTTTACGCTTTCAAAAATCTTCTCTTGTAATGTTATCTTGCACAGAAACTATGGCAATATAATTGTATTTACACTAACTCTGAAATAACAAAAGGAAAGGAAGCAACTTTAACACCTCCTGACTGGAAGACAAGCAAATGTTTAAGCAAAAGACAAGATAAGGATCAGATGCTAAGCAGTTGGGGTAGGTAAGAAAGCGTAAACACTTTCCTAGAAGAGGAAATGATATATCTAAATGGAAGGTTGGGTGGCAAGTCATACAGGGAGAGGACTCAAAGACTACAGTACTTGTTTGTTTAATTATATTGGGCCTTTGATATAAAAAGGCAGCCTAAACACTGCTGAAAACGCTGTAAAATAAGGGAAAGACAGGACACTGGAGGAAATGTACAAGTTTGGTACTACCATGACCCCTGTCATTTTCAGTTTCTTTTAGTAGTATTATTACTAAAAGTAGCATTAGTAGCAGTAAACAAACTTAACTAATAGTGCTAGTTAAATCTATTTAACCTGAAATTACAGTCCTTGATTTATTCAGCAGGTTTCTTGGTTCTCTCATTTAAGATTACTTTTACTATTGCTACAGGCCACAGCCTCCCCCTGTCAAAGCACTGGACAGAAAGTCCCAATTCCTCACTGACATAACTCAGGTTAGACAATAATACTGGAGGGGAAAAAAGAGAGCAAAAATCTACAATTATTCATTAAATATCACATTTTTCTTCAAAGATTTATCTTTTTTTCCTCCTAGAGTGAGCAAGGGTATGAATCTGAAACAGAAAAAAGGGCTGGTGTAGATAACTTACGTGGTAAGAAAACCACAAAAACAGCATCGTGATGGAAATCACATTCTGAGCTAGACCCTTAATGACTCAGATATTCTGAATCACTTTTCAAAAGGAAGTGGTTTTTTCTGTATGGGGGGAAAGGATATCAGCCAGTCACATGGCTCTTCGCTGTATTTGCACTCAGGGCTCTACTCAAGTCACCTATTATTGCCAAAAAAACATGCACTTTGCACATTTCTCAAAATTACCAGGAGTAATAACCAGGACTCTCCACTTGTGTCATGTGGGCAGAATCTTTTTTTTTTTAGTGTTTCCTTTCAGCAGTGGTATGCCAGAGTACGGATGGAGGAGAGACAGAGCTGCCTAAGGATGAGCACAGAAGTGAGATGCACACTGCCAACAGACATGAACCACTGTATTTAACCTAAGTCAAGACACACTGGTAACCAGCTTTGTTGTCCAGCATTTAGTTTCTTTGTTAACCATCAACCAGGAATTTGACACAACCTGGGATGCGTCTTTCTCATTCCTACTCAAATCCTCCTAATCCTAAATTTAACCCTAAATTTAGCCCCCCCTCAGCAAAAAGTTATATCTTCCCTTCCTTACCTGTCATAAGCACATAAAGTGAGGAAGTTTTGATTTTAAAGGGGAAGTGCTAGGCTATTACGAGAACAGGTGATTCTCCCCTCTACCTATATTATTAATTTATTTAAATAGAAACGGGACCAATGGAAGTAGCAATAGGACAGAGTTTACCTTCTTTAGTTGAACCTCCAGCCTTGCGGCTTTCAGGTGTTGGAGTTCATAGCTGTGATAGGGGTGGAGGGCTTGCTGAAGTCTCTCTTGCATGTAGATTTGGAGAAGGAAAGCCATGCATTCATTCCCCATCCTTTAGAGATGCACTGGACTCTGCAAGAAGACAATAATAAGCATAGTAAGAAATAATAATGTTATTATTTCCACCCTACCCCTCCACCCAGTGCTGCCCTGGAGTCTTTTGCCCAGTTTTGGGCTCCCAGTTGTTGCCCAGGGAGGTCATGGAGTCGCCATCCTAAGAGATACTCAAAAGTTGTCTGCCCACCTGGGCAACAGGTCTGGGTGGCCCTGCCTGAGCAGGGTCGGACAAGATGACCTCCAGAGGTCCCTTGCTACTGCAGCCATTCTGTGATTATGAGGGATTATGCATGAGATATCTGCATACTGATGTAGATGAAAAAACACTGAAAATTAATGACTACCATTCATCTCTTCATATCACACAAGAAACATACAGCAAGAGGACAGTAAGGTTGTGAAAGTAAGCACTCAAGAGTCATGAAATGGCAGACTTAAGATTAATGGTCCAAACTCTTTTTTCCTTTGTGCATATATATTATGACATTATTAAATGACATAAAACAGTTTCTTCCCCATTCTTTCTGGGACTTTATATATAAGAAGTACATTGGATTATTTTGCTCCAACTTGTACAATCTGCTGGTAAAATTTGGAACAAGGAAATGTTTTCAGTGAACAATTATAAATACACAGCTCAGAATACAAGAAATTGTAAAATTGGCCTTGTAAAAAGAATAAACGTAATATCCTTAAATGCTATAGCAATTGTTCATTTTTTATTACCTTGTCAGTTTTTACCCTTTTAGCTTCATCTCCCAAAATAGCCAGACAAGCAGGTTCTCTCCATTTCCCTCTAGAAGGATTAGGTTTTTCTTTGTGTTTGTCAAAAGCTGGGTATATCTCACTCTCTGAATGGCTAGATTTGCTCTTCTGTGAAGGAACTGATATTTCAATCTGATATTGTAAAATAAAACTCAAGGTTAAAACACATATTCAGGAAAATAAATGTTATCTGTATCATAAAGAACTGAAAGTGGGAGGTAGGGACACTTTCTTTCTCTTCCTCTTTGATTTTCCTTTAAGGAGCAACAAGGTAGAACAAACCAAACCCATTAAACACAAAGAGTGGAAAGAAAAATCACTATCTGTCTTGATTAGCAATCAAACAGTTATTTTAAGAAGGACGTGTCTGAACAAACCTCTCCCTTTTCTACAGTAGAAGGTATTATTGGGCAAAAGGAACAGTAAATAATGACAATAATCCAGTACTGTAGTAAATGTGAAGTATAAACAAATGAAACTGTAAAAGCTACAGGCTTTTACTTTGAAATGTAAAAGCTTTACAGTTACCTTTGAAACTGTGTGAATAACACCACATCTGAGCATGAGTAGGAGAGAAAACTTTTAGCATGCCCTGAATACAAAAACCATTAATTGTCTCCTCAGTGAGACATGGTGGCATTCTTCTGGAAGATAAGCATAACAAACAAACCGAAAAAAAATTACTGACATTTTCAATGAAAAATAACGCTTTTGTTCAACGGCATAATAGCTGATAAATGAAGGCTATCTACAATATCATGGGGGTTTTGAGTTTTTACTGAGAATTACAAAGCTGATTAAACAGCATCCCCAAATGAAGGAATGAGCCAGTACAGCAGCTCCAGTGACAGCTCCCTCTAAAGCTATAGGCAGACAGGGGGGCATAAGGTTCTGCCAGAGAAATGACAGAAAATTCAGAAGAAAAAAAATAATAAAATCTTAAAAAAAAATTCTTTACACAGGTGTCTGCCTAAGTTCTGTTTCTGTACGTGGCACCTCGACTTTGCGTGGGATCTAGTCTCCTCAGCAGAGTTTCACTGTAGTGAAAATACAAATACTCTGCAGCCACTGGGGCAGCTGCATTGAAACATGTTACAGCATAGCCAAGATCTAAAGAGAATGTTCCTCTTCCTTTGGTGTAGTGAGATTTTCCCTGACTAAGCGTGCTTAAAAACACATTTGAGGCGTCTGTTATAACATATATTAAATAATTGCAGCAACATTTTCACATTGATTAACATTAAGCATTGTTTCTTTTTAAGAAGTTAAGTTTTAACTGCCAAAACCAGAAAAATATTTTGACATTAATCAGCCAAGATACATAAAATCGATTTTTTTGGTGCTAATAGTAGCATACAGATTTAAAGCAGCTTCACCAGTCTCCTCTTTCTCTTCCTCAGTTATCTCCTTTCTATGTACTTTCTCATCAATGTGTGCTCAAAATGTACTCATTGCTTATTCTCTCCAAATTTCCCTTGGCTAACCTGGAATCCCAAAATATTGAATATTTTGTTTTTCTAGGCTACTGTCAGAATTCCTGGGATCACTATAAAAAATAACTGAGGACAGGATGCTTATTTTTTTTTCTTCTGAAATGGACAGTAAGACTCAAAAGGATCTGAATATTCTTCAAAATACTTTCTCCAAAACTCCAGGACACTTGGGTTTCTTTCCTTTTCTGATACATCTGAAACCACCATTATTCAAGTCTTCTCACATACTGATTTCAGAGAATCTCGCCTGCCCTTAGATGCACATTTGGGTAGACTTTAGTGTTGTGTTTCACTACTGAGGATTTTGAGTGTTTTCATATAAGTGGTTCTGCTATTTTTTTTGTATTTCAGATGCATCTCTACCAGACACACAGGCGTTTCCAGTGAAAATAATTCAGTTTTTTGAAGGAAAGACTGTGGTACAGTAGTTCAGATGGAGTGTTTACACAGTTTTTCTTTCAGACAGTATTTTGGGTTGTTTCAATCCCTGCTCTCACAACCTTTCTTCTTTTGCTTTTATGTAAATGTCAGCCAGTTTAACATGTGTGAAGAAATATTCATGGCGTATTACCAAGCAGTTTGCACTCTTTGAACAAGAGACACACTGATCTTCATTTTCAAAAAAAAGCCAATTGCATATTTACACGTTCAGAGGGTGTGGTCAATTGTGTAACACACACTCTCTGTAACTTTGAGCCAAGCTATATGTGTTTTTCACTACAGCAGACAGAAAAGCACGTAGTGGATCACAACCTATTTGAACACTCAATTTTACAACCAGTTTGTGTAAGGGTGGGGTATGATACCACTGTGATACCATTTTTATCTACATTTGAATGGAAATCTGTTGGTTGGAAATGTTTACCAAAATACGTAGAGGCTTTGACATTTTGCTTCACTCTAAGTCAGAGTAAAAACCTGGCTTTTTCAAATTCTCTGAGAGAGAAAATTCAAGGAGAACAAGCTTCGGAATGATCAAACCCTTTTGTTCTGACAACATACTGTATCGCTATGCAATATAGAAAATCAAACCAGAACCAAACTATTTCAAATGAGCAGCCAAACCCAGTGTCCGTCCAGGGTTACAAAGCATAAAGATGTGAAAGTGCTCCCAGAGGCTTTCAAAATGGTCCAGAATTGACCGTTTCGCTTAACTCTGATGTTCCACTGAAATTACTCTCTTAAATTGAATAGGTCTGTACTGGAACACTGTTAGCAGACTTTGTTCCTTATCTTATCTAAATGGGTGTTAAGGAATGACACATCCACCAGTATCTCTTACAGTCACCCTCATCTTCCATTTCTACTGAGTGGAGTGGAACACGGCAGTTCTAGAAAGAGATTCTGAAAAAGATTGCTTAGAATAGGTCAAAAACCCTACACTTGAAAAAAGCTGAGAGACTTGTTTAAATGGAAACATCTATGGTTTAATCCCACATCAAGGTTATGATTGGGGTAAGCTGTTTTCTCATAACTGCTTTGGAATTATCCCATATGAGCTTCTTATATACGTTTCCATGAATTTTATCTTTTATCTTTGACATTGAATCATAGCAGTGAAAAAACAAACAGTAGTTGAAAAATAAGACTTGAAAAGTGCAAATAGCTTTAAGAAGTGATTATTTTGCTCATACAATTTCGTATTAGCTCATGTTTAAAATTCACACATTCCAGTTTGGTGTGCATTAACACCTGAGAAATAGTATATATAGTATTATAAAAAGTATCTTTGGATCATTAGGCATTTTGTACACTAAATTCTAAAATAGGGGGAAAAAAATTATTCTTGGAATTGCTCTATAGTTCCTTGACAGTGCTGCAGTAGGAGTTATGTGGAATTATGTGTCACCCAAGAAAGGTAACTGAAGATTGGTTTTTTGTGCTTGTTTTCTGTACTTCTGAGAACTTGGAGAAATGGTTGAGGCTGCTGGTCTGTGCGTTATTTGAATCAGTTCCTTTGCACAATGAAAGAGCTTTATTCAGTGTATTCTGTGTTAACCTGAAGCATTGCATGGATTTTTAAGGAACTGTGTGAATTCTGCCTACCTATTCAGCATTACACCAGATAATCCAGGGTGAAGAAATCTTAATACTCTATCCAACTGCATTACAGGCCGACTGAAAATACTCTAATTGTCTACTTTTCAATCTGGCAATTGGAGAGAAATTACAGATACATATCATCAGATATGCCATTATAGTCAATTACACTACTAACTGAAGCAAAATTTTTACAGGATTTCACAGAATCGCAGAATCTCCATGGTTGGAAGGGACCTCTGAGATCATCGAG
>JAOXJM010000019.1:76003263-76038029 GCA_026413425.1 Tringa solitaria
CCCCCAATCCCTTTCCCCTCCCTTTTCTCCTCGTTCCCCGGTTCCGCTCCAGCAGGAAGGCTGCTCCGCCGGGAGAGAGCCCGGCCGCGGCAGCCTCGCTGCGGGCACGGCCGGCGGCGGCTCGGCCCGGGGGGGGGGGGGCACCCCTCCTCTGGCTGCTTCCCTCCCTCCCGCCTGCCTGCCTTCCTTCCTTCCCTCCTTCCTGCCTTTCCTCCCTCCTTCCCTCTTCCCGGGCCACCACCAGCAGCAGGGAGGCGAAACTCCCCTTCCCTTATTACTCCGGTCTTAACGGGAGTCAGTTCCGAGGGGAAAAGGGTGCTCTGGTCGAGCAGAGTTAGGGGTTTTTTTTTCCCCTCTCTCTTTTTTTTTTTTTTTTTTTTTTTTTCCCCTGCAAGTTTTCACAGCCCTACTGCAGGCTGCCAGGAAGGGTGAGCTATTCCGGTTGTGGTTTAACTACCTGTTGGGGAGACTTTTCCAATCTCTGGCAGCACCGTAGTCTTTTCTCGGCAGAGCCATAAACTTTTTTTTTTTGGTGTTTTTTTGTTTATTTGTTTTTTTTTTAAAAAAAAGGTAACAAAAGTCCTATCCATGTTATAAAATACTTTCCATACTGTATCATCATTTAGTATTGCGTTGCTTTCTGCTAAAAAAAGAAAAGTCAGATTTAGCTTTTCCTTTTCATATACAAGCATAGCTAAAGTAATTACACGTGTTTGGTCTTTTTTTAACCTCAGGCAGCCTTGAAAATGAATTAAAATTAATTCTATATTTTAAAGTTTTATCAGAGAGGCTATTTTTATAACTAGAATCATAGAGTAATAGAATGCTTTGGATTGGAAGGGACCTTTAAAGGCCACCTAGTTCACCCCTCTCCTGCCATGAGCAGGGACATCTTCAACTACTGCAGGTTGCCCAGAGCCCCGTCCAACCTGACCTGGAATGTTTCCAGGCATGGGGCATCTCCTACTTCTCTGGGCAACCTGGGCCACTGTTTTACCACCCTGATCTCATTGTAAAATAATGCGTTCCTTATATGTAGTCTGAATCTTCCCTCTTTTAGTTTGAAACCATTACTCCTTGTCCTAAATAATGTCTAACTGCTCTGCTGCTCAACTACTTTAAAATATAGTTGTTTTTAATTAGGTAATGTTTGGAGAAAAAAAAGAAACTGTAGTTAGGTTTTATTATACTTATCCATACATTAAGTTAATCGGCGTTCCTGCAGTGCTGGTAATAGAATTTTTCACCAGAGGCAGGCCATTTCTGTATTTATACTGTGTGAAATATAAGGTCAGATAATGATACATACAGTTTGTGTAATTAGTAAGTAGTCTAAACAAAACCTTTGGATTTAACTGTAGAAAATCTGCAGGTTTATGTAAAGCACTGACAAAAGCTTTTATTAAAACGGAAAATTGCCCTCAAGCAGGTACCTTGCTCTCCCCCAAATCAAATTGAATTAAAGGCTTAAATTGCTTTCATTGTTATCTAGAAATACGTTGTTCCTGAAGTTACAGTGAGTCTAGTCGATGATCTGGGCTTTCGATGTGCAGGGTGGCAAACGTATTCAAGGTATAGGTCAGAAAGTTAATCTGAAAACCCTCTAAATGTTCTGCACTGTTTCAGGTACTTCCAAGATTTTAGGAGCCATTGTGGTTACAAGGAGGACATAAAATGTAACATTATAGGATTTATTTTAAATTAATCTCTCAAACTTTGACAGGCTTCCTGGTAATCCTTTATTCTTTTAATTTCTGGACTTCTGTGGAAGTTTGTAAACATTAAGGCCTTGTTTTCTGAAGACAGTTTTTGAATAGTGTTAAACTTGCAGACTTCCCCAATGACCTAGAAATAGGATTAGGCAGATTTGACAAAGGATAAGGAGGGAAATGGAAGCACATAGAAACAGAGTTACTTCTTCAGTGTCATCTGCCAAGCTGGTGAGATACAGAATTATGCTCTTCTGGTTTTCTGTCTGAAAGATCCGACTGCTGCTTCTCGTAGACCTAGCCAAGTTCCTCAGAGAACTGAGGAAAAAGCCAAAAAAAACAAGCTTTTTTTGAAATATTTTTAGAAACTGGGGTAATTGTTTATGAATAATCACCTGTTTGATTCTAAATAATTGTTACCAGATCTACAATTCTGGGTGGATTTTGCAGTCAGAGTGTTGTCTTGCGAGTTATCTGGAAGCGTGATTGTTAACTTTCATGAAAGAGTATGTTAGATTTCTGACAAGCAGTACATGCTAGGGGAAGACTGCAGATGCCCTGGTTTTATTTTGGTTGACAAAGCTACTTATTCGGAGAGAAGGGACATCGGATTTTTTGCAGGACCAGGGCATAGCTTGGTAGTTAAATGCTCTTAAATTTGATTCAGAAGTTCATACCTCCATATATTTAACCTTTTTCTTTATAATTTTGTCCTTGTGTGACTTGTCCATTAAAAAATGTAAGTTGGCTGATTAAAATAATTAGAAGCCTTTTTCCCTTTCATTCATCTCTTATCTATTCTGTACAGCATCAGTTCTTACCATTCTCAGTTAAGCCACTTAAATTGGCCATATGTCGACAGTAAATTGTATCCTTTCAGTCCTGCTGTTTTATTTTGGAAGCGCCCTTTCTTTGTAGTCAGACCATCTGCTTCCACAGAGTTGAACTCTTGATTTATTACCAGCAACAAAGATCAATATTATCTATCATCTTATATTAAGAAAGATCCAATATAAGTCTTTAAGAGCAGTAATCGATCCTCTAATTTAAACTTGGATTAAATTTCTCCATTTGAATGTGATTACAAAACTGCTGTGCCATTTGTTTAAATATGCCTGCCAGCTCCACCCTTTCCCGCTTCCTCCTAATTCATTCAGTTTTTACAGGAGGCATCCAGGGTTGGATGGATAATTCCTCGATTCTGTCAAATGATTTTGTTTCATCTTAATTGCTTACAGTATATTATGTGTACATCAGAAAATTGAGAGTGCTCTTCACTCCTTGCCTTGCTTTATATGAATCACTGTTCTCCTGTATAAGAATGAATGAAGAAAAAAATCACTTTCTTTCATAACAGTGACGACTCACTAGGCTTTGTTGCCTTTCCATGGGTATGCATCACATTTCAGGATTTACTGATTCCAAACAAAAATATCTGGTAAAAGTTGCTCCTGGTGTTTCCAAGTTCATGCTCCAATTGCAGGTTAGGCTTTTAAGTATAAAATAAAACGGAGCTTTCTGAATAAACTTAGACACAACTTTCTCACTTTGAGTCTCCTAACTTGCTTTGCAAATTCAAAAAAACAAAACAAAAAAACCCACAAAATCTGAGTGAGTTCCCAGTTTTTAAGTGTTAGGCCATAAAAGTGTTACAGACCAAACATTTGTTTTTTTAAACATGAATTAGTTTTTAAATACCATATAATTGACATTCTGGTTTTCACAGTAACTAAGCTGAAGAGATGGGAAGTGAAGCAGATGCAAGTGCTGCACTTCCCATCAGGATGCTGCAAATATGGTTTGTTCAGGGTAGTCAGGATGTGTTGGTCTCTGCTAGCAAGCTCCTAATGCACTTGATTTCCTCTCCTCTTTTCCACATACCTAAGGAAAAGGGGACATATCTTCTCTTAGTGTGTTTTCTTTAATTTTCTAACAGTGGGAGGAGATTCTTAGCACCTAACAGGTTCTCTTTATTCACAAACTCAAAATCCCCAAGTAGGGTTGATTTTTATCTTTGATCTGGAGTGAAACTGACTTAAGGCTTGTCTATTCGATGAGTGTGTGTGTGTGTGGTTTTTCATTTTTCTGGAGCACTGCAGTAGTGTGTTTATATTGTAGCTTAATGCTGGGTGGGAGGCACAGGATGATAGGGATTAGAGTGGGCAACTGCATGTTTGCTTTGGTCATTCTTTTTCTGGGCTTTCTACCGCATTTGCAAAGCTTGCAGACAGAGGCCAAAATAGCACAAAGAAATGCCTTCAGATTTAAAGAACGAATGCTATTTAATTTGGTTGTGGACCAGTGGTATGTGGAATAGCTCGGTTATTTATGTATTTGATTAAAAATCTTAGTTGACAGGATTATTGTAGTTGCATTACAGTGGCAGAAGCTGTTCCAGTATATTCAGCAAAACTGATGTTTTTTTACATTCTTTTTTTTTTTTTGAGCAGTGGTTATCAGTTTGAAATGGAAATCGGGTTGAAATCGAAAGCTATCAACCATACAAAATGAAAGAGGCTGTCAAAATACCGTCTGGTTAAGACAAATCTTAGCCAATGTAGACGTATTCTTGGTGGCTGTTGGGGCAACTTATTAGTGAGAAAAGGAGCTGAAGACAGAGATGGATAGGGAAATATTAAATATGCATGGGTTGCATGAAAGTAGAATATTTTTCTGCCTGCATGTAGTGTGAAATTCTAGTTCCTTCACACCAGTGTTGAAGGTGGCAAGCCCAGAGTTCTGCAGCATTTGTTTATTTCAGTAACTCATGAAAAGGAATTTTTTTCTGAATAATGGGAGAAGACTTTTTTCCCCGTACTGATGAATGAATCTGAAAACTGAGGGGAAATAATATTAGCGTGTTCAGTTAGGTTCTGTACAAACACAAAATGAAATGTACTGTAACTTGATTCTAGTGTATGAGGGTTCTCTTCTGTTAACAGTTAATATGGTCAGCAGGTAACCTTCTCTTTTTTCGGTAATGAATTCCTTTATTAATTCCTGCTCTCTACCAAAGGGAAACACCTTATATTTTCTGAAGTTGATGGGTATAGTACTGGTTTGGCCACTTCCAAAATAGACCTGAATATAAATCTGGTTTTAGTTCTGGCTGAGTGTGTGGTGTTAAAAAGTGCTGTCTTAAATGCATGGTTAAAAGCAGCAGAGCAAAATTGTCCCTAACCATATATAGGAAGTGAAGCAGAAAGTTATGTTAGGTATGTATATAAATTAAAGTTTCAGATGAAGAAAAACGGAAGTAGAACAGCACTTGATGCCAGAAAAAGTTTGAGGAGGATTTTTCAGTCTTTAGGCCAATATTTCTAGTTAACATCAGATGATGTCATGTTGTTTAAACAGTGAATAGAGTCTCTTGACCTGCACTTTATCTAGTTCTTTATTTTGTGTGTATGTTGACTCTTAGAGCTTCTATGTGGGACTTTTGCACTTCATCTGCTGGCCTGCCCTGTTGAGAAGCATAATCTTGTGCCATGTTTCTTCACCTTTTCTTGTCTTAATGTTTTGTGGCTGGGGAGTGGGGAGGGACACAAATTTTACCAATGGGGGCATGAGTCTTCAGTGTAGGACCCGATGTGTTGATTCAGCCATGGGACTCCCATAGCAGTTTTCCAGTGTCTCAGATAAATTTCTTCCTCCTTTAAGAAAACAAAAAAAATTAAAAAACCGTGGTATTTGTCTCTCTGTAGGCAGAACAGTAGGGAGGAGAAGGTGTCTGTTTGAACATTGTGCTGCATAGAACTATTGCAGTGAAACAATTCTGCGCTCCTCTGTGTCCAGCCAGGATTTGGCCAGTACTAGTAAATGTTACTGGTGCTTGACAAGTTTTCCGAACTTGTCCTATTTTGTATACTTTTATATACTATATAAAGACTGCAGGCAGTCTTTAGTATTTTTATTTTTATGCGTAATGTCTGCTCTATCAGTCTGGAGCACGAAGGCTTCTGTTCTTACATGAGTCTAAATTATGGTTTATGTTGAAGGTGGTGAGTAGTAGTCAGCATGAATTTAGAAGAGAGGGAAATCATGCCTCACCAACCTAACAAGCCTTCTACAATGCGGTCATTGGCTCAGGGAGAAGGGGGGAGAGTTTACTTCAACTTCAGTAAGGCTTTTGAGAGCATCTCTCGTAGCCTTCTCATAGACAAGCTGGCAGCGTATGGGTGAGATCAATGGACAGCGAGGTGGATTGAAAACACACCGAATGGCCGGCCTCAGAAGGTCGTGATCACCAGCGCAAAGCCCAGGTGGTGGCAAATCACGAGGTGTTCCCAGGGGACAATGCTGTTTAACATTTTGATGAATGACCTGGGTTCTGGGACAGAGTGCACCCTTAGCAAGTTCACGGACAATGCAAAACTGAAAGGAGTGGCTGAAACACCAGGTGGGTGTGCTGCCATCCAGAGTGACCTGCACAGGCCAGAGAATTGGCTGTGAGGGGGTCTCATGAAGTTCAACAAAGGAAATGCAAAGCTCTGGCACGGGTTGGGGTGTGGGAATAACCCCAAGCACATGGTGGGGGCTGACCAGCTGGAAAGCAGGACGTAAAGTTCCTGGTGGACAAAGCCATCAATGCACCCTCGTGTCAAAGAAGGTTAACAGTATCTTGGGCTGCACTGGGAGGACCATTGCCCACAGCTCAAGGCAGGTGATCCTTCAGTGCTGGTGAGACACATCTAGGGTGCTGTGTCGAGTGCTGGGCTCGCCAGTACAAGAGAGTCATGGACTTACTGAAGTGGGCCCAGTGCAGGTTCACCAAGCTGATGAAGGGACTGGACCATCTGTCAGACGAGGAGAAGCTGGGAGAGCTGGGACTGTTCACCCTGGAGAAGAGGATGCTCGGGTGGGTCTTATTCATGTGTATAAATCCTTGATGTCAGGGGATGAAGATGAGAGAGCCAGTCTGTCCTCAGTGGTGCCCAGTGACAGGGCAAGAGGCAGTGGAAACAAATTTAAAAACTTGAAATTCCATCAGAATACAAAAAAAAAAAGCCTTTTTTTATGGTGGGAGTGGTCAAACAGTAGCAGATGTTGCCTGAAGTGGTTGTGGAGTGTCCATCGTTGGAGATATTTAATACCCAACTAAACACTGCCTTGAGCAGCCAGCTGTAGCTGACCCTGCTTGAGCGGGGCTGGGAAAGGCTGAACTAGATGGTCCCCAGAGGTCTCTTCCGACATAAGTGATTGTGTATATGTGTAAATGTGCTGTTTATACTTGGGGTTCAGTGTTGGACACTGATCAGGGGACAGGAATAACAGCAGAGGCAGTAGCTAATAGGGAAAACTTTAAAGGAAAGTATAGGAAATCCTTAGGTTGGTAAATATTTTATTTTCTGTGTATGCAGATCTCATTATTTCTGCTGTAAAAGCTCAAGAGTTTGCCTTTTAAGAAAAAGAAGTCTTTCTAAGGTAGCTAACAGTGCTGCTTAAATAATTAATAAGTTTGCTTGGAATATATGCCTTTTCCTTCTAAGGTACATTTTTAATAAAATTATTAATCTGTACAAATTAATTCATACAAACCAACGTTGCCAAATTAACTTGAAAGCTCCAGAGTATCGAGGTCTCCGGGACACTCAGCGTATCCAGTCAGTGTTATGGTAAGTTAGTAAGATCTGGTAAAATTCTTGTGATGACCAGTCCCTAAAAAAGACATTTTCATCTTCAAATTTTGGTATTTTTGGCTGCTTCTCAGGGGAGCTTTGTACCAAATCAGTTCTTTTTGTTAGGATTTCCTTTTTTTTTCTTAAACTGAAATAGTAACATTCGCTCATCCTCAAGTGCTACTTGTTTTTTGTTTTTTTTTTTTTTTTGTAAGTATACAGTTTCATCAGGGTTGGAATATATAGAATCATAGAATCATAAAACTTGGGAAGTTACCACTTGGGAAGGACCATGAAAGATCGTCTGACCCAACCTTCTATGGGAAAGGGAGCATAGCTGAGATTATCTAGCACCCTGTTCAATCCCAACTTGAAGACTTGCAGTGAGGTTTTGCTTCTACCCAGAGGAGGTTGTTCCATTAATGAATATTCTCACTGTAAAAACATTTTAACTACTGGAATACTCTGAGGAGGTATATCCCAGTATATGCATATTTTATCTACTGGAATACTGAGACTTCTCCAGGGAAAAGAGGTGTAACTTGGCCTTTCCTCATAGGGCAGGTTCTCCAGTCCTTTGATCATCCTGTGGCCCTCCTTTGGACTTTCTCTGGCCTGTCCACATCTTTTTTGAATTGGGGGGACCACAGTACTCCAGGTACAGCCTGACAACTGGGTAAAGTGAGATGATCACGTCTCTTGCTAGCAGTGCTCCTGCAGATGCAGCCCAGGATCTGTACTGCCCTTGATGCTGCAGTAGCACACTGCAGACTCGGGTTCATCTTGTTGTCCACCAGGACTTCCAGGTCCCTCTCAGCAAGACTGCTCCCAAGCCACACAGATCCCAGACTGGACTGGGCTCCTTTGTTATTGTGACTTAGGTGTAGGACTTTGCACTTGTCTTTGTTGAACTTCATACTGTTCTTACTAACCTACTCTTCCAGCCTGCCCAGGTCTCTCTGCGTGTCTTCTTCCTCACCACCCAGTTTGGTGTCATCAGCGAACTTTGTGTTTTCAGTCTCATCATACATCTCATTTGTGAAGATGTTGAACACTGTGAGGCCCAATGTCGATCTCCACTTGTGACAGGCTGCTAACCAGAGTACAAACCACTGGTTACCACACTCTGAGTAGCCTCTGAGCCAGTTTCCTACCCATCTTGCAGACCACCCGGCCAGTCTGTATCTTGCCAGTTTGTCCAGTTAGCATTAGTGTTGAGATGTTAGGTGTATGTAATTTGTGTTTTAAGAAGTTGAGTATGTAACTATATGGGAATATTTAAAACCTAACAGTTTTCTGTTGAGGATTACTGTTGTTGCCTCAGCAGGGGCTGAGAAATCATGAAAAAATAGTATTTTCTTATTTGTAGCTACTTACAGATACTTGGACGAGCGTTTCTTCTGCGAACTTCCCCTTGCAGGGGACACTGCTTTCTTTTCCAGAGTAGTTTCCCAAAACCACCTAGGTTCAGCCAAACTTTGATAATCAGCTCAGGAATCATATATGGTAATTGTGTGTAGATTTGTGTACGAATTTCTTCTGGAATTGTAGTATCTTTTCATTATTTTAAGTCCACCTTTTGCTTTCCATAAAATTATGTGTATGTATGTAAATATTCACCCGTACATAGGACACACACAAAAGGAAATTCTGTCCATGGTTTACTCATTGGGTTTCATATAGTTATTTAATAGATACATTGCATCATCTTTTTTCTAAAATTTAAGAGTAACCATAAATCAATGAATTCCTTTTTTATATTGCCATCTGTTAGTAGAGTAACACTGGAGATGTTAAAAGGTTCAAGTTTAGATACTTGCTTAATCCAGAAGATTAAGGAATTGCTTGGATTATCTGTTTCAAAGCACACATTTTTGCTAGATTTTTTCTTGCATGGATTTTTGTGCTTTTCTTTTTGTTCTTTCCACTTCTTGGCAATAAAAGGGATGCTGGAGAAATGTCTTTCTTCCTCCAAAAGCATAATGTTACCAAGCTTCTGTAGTAATCTATATTCAAGTCTAGAAAAAGTTGGGTTATTTTCTTAGTTGTACACACAATTCTTTAACATAACACTGTTGGATTTGTGGTGTATGGATTATGCTCTCTAGGTTGTGTTCCCCCAGTGTTGTTCCTAGTGCGTGTCGGAAGTATTTGACCTCTTTTAATTCAGGCATTGTACCTATCTTTGATTTCTGGTGTCCAACCGTCAGGGTTTTCTCCTTACAGAAGCAGCTATCTGTCCGTGGGTGCAATGCACCTCTCTGGAGAAGTGCAACGGGAGGTGAGAATGGAGCACAAAGCAAAGCCCTGTGTTTCGTTAGAGAGAGTGAGGTGCAAGAAGGAAGGGGAAGGTGGAAGGAACCTCTGATACATTTAATAAAATTAATGGCAGGGAAGCTGAAAAACCTCTTAGAAAATCCTTAATTATTGTCAAAGAGTATCTGTTGATTTGTGTGGCAGTATTAACATTGTTTCTGTGGTAGTTACTCTTGGTTCAAACAGAAAAACCCATATTTTTGACCTGAGGGTTCAAGTAGGAAGCATGTAAAAATGGGAGGTTTCTTGCTAAAAACTTTAATGAGTTCCAGAATTCACTTCCTAAGCTGATCCTTCAGTAAGAAAGTGCAAGCTGTTTCAAGAGCTCTTTTTCAGCCAGGTTAGCTATATTCTACCTGCTTATTGGTAGCTTTTGCAAAAATGATATAGGGAATCAGTCTTCTTTTCAGGAAATATATATCAGGTAGGTTTGGAAGAAATATTTTAACAATCTAATGTCACACCTGTGTCTCTAATAAAGTTTATAGCATTGCTTGTTAGAACAATTGAAACTTTTAGAACCCTCCTTAGTGAATTTACTTAAATGTATTCTTTTTTGACTGTGTGCTTGTCTCGCTCTTTCATCTTGACATAATCTTTTTGTTAAGACATACTGAGGTTTTCGGTTGATCTGTTTTGTTCTAGCCCGGAGTTGATGTAGGCTCTGCTGAAGGTCTTTTAAGGGCTTATTTTGGTGGTGCATGCAAGTCCCACAGTTAACGCTGGCACAGCTGGTGTACCCAGCAGCGCCTGTGGTGTGAATTTCCATGTTACTTGGCTTCTTCAAGTGCAGCATGATGGTTAAGTTTTCCACACGCTGTTTCTGCAGGGCTTTGGAACGGACAAATGAGAAAAGCAGAATAATTCTTCATTAGGCTTACATGGGTATGCTTACATGTGTTGTACCGCCTCTTAGAAAAACACACAGGGATGCAAATGGGATAAAAATCCCACCTCTCCCTTTCCTAGAAGAGTGTATAGCTCAATTTCATGCATACTGGACAAAGAACACTCACTTGTTGTCAGGTTAGTTTCAGCCCTTGTTTCATTATCTTCAAGGTGCATCCAGTGTAGTAGATGACAGGTATTTGCAGAGCTTTTTCTGGCAGGAAGTTCTTTGTGCTCTGGAGAACTGCAAAGACTTGGTCAAAAATTGCTAGCTGCTGAATGGTAACAAGCAAGACGGCAGCAGGATGTGAATTTCATGAAGTCTGAGTGAAACCTACCTTAATTTAAACTCTACAAATAATGTGCCTAAAGGAAGTAATACAGCCTTACAAATCTGACAGAGATAGGGGATAAAGTGTTAGAAGGCAGAGTCTGGTTAGAAATGGTACAACTAAGAATGCATTTTAGGCCGAGAGAAACCAGAAGACTGAAATGAAACTTGAACAGTGAAGAGGAGCATGAAGTCTTCAGGTGGAAAGCGTGAGTGGGGATGGTTGGTGTTAAGAAGAAACAAGTAAGAGTGCAGGATACTTTTTTTTTTCCTGTTTTTTGCTCCTCTGCCTTCATGAAACTGTACTTGAGACTTCTGTGTGCTGTTTGAAGCTGAGGATTAACCCAGTTCAGGGTAATCATCTTTGCTCTCTTTTGCTTCTGGTGGGAACAGAGCTCTCCTGGTCTCAGGAGGTGATAACAAGCATCTGCAATGCGTGGAAGGTACTAAGGCAGTGACTGAATTGGTAGGAGGGGAGCTCTGGCCAAGGTTCCTGCAAGTTCTCCATTCTTCTTACAGGTCTTGTTGAAGCAGCCAGGTATGACTAAAAGAGCTTTGAGTGGATATGGCATTTGAGGACTGCTTTTCCCGTGTGCCCTAGCTTGCTTTCTAGACGCAAATAAAGAAGTCTGCCGCTGTTACCAACATCTACATTTGCACCAAGTTGGTGAAGAACACTTTTACTTCCCTTTGGCACTTTCTCCTGCATTCCTTCCTCCCTGACCTGCTGTGTTGCTAAGGAAGAATTGCAGCGTACTGTAACAGCAGAGTCCTTCGGTGGAACAACAAAGCTTTGTAATATTTGCTTTTCCCATGTGCAGAAAGGAAATATGTAAATAAAAGGATTTGGTTGAACAATGTGACATGCTTCCACACACAATAGCAGCTGCCTCCTTCCAGATGGTAAATTCGCCATCTGCTTGCCCCTTTGTGAAGGGCCTGTGCCTCATGTGGACCTTGTGGTGTGTCCATGGTGGGGTCCTAAAGTCCTGCCGAGGGACGTGGTGTAGTCACCTTCCTGGCCACAGCAGAAAGCGCTGGCTGGGCCTAATGAGGCTGGTATGACTGAGTGTCTGGGACCCAGCATCTTCCATGGAGCAGGGGAAAATTCAGAAACTCTTGTTTGCAAACCAGAGGTAACAGCTCTATCTGCTGCGCGGCTGGTTTCATGAGGTTCATGACTTGGTTTATGGCTGTCAGCCGGGACTGTCCTCCTGCGCAGCTGTGTGTCGCTTGTGTGGGTGTATAAGCTGTTTGGGGTACTGTTGTGTCTGCGCTGTCTGTTTGCTGTAATTAAGATTGTGATCCATAGGGTTGGAGTTCTGAACATGCTGCTTTTGATTTAAACTGGCAGATGGAAGTATTTTCTTGCACAGCTTCTGAGTGGTTTGTGGAACACGGAAGCCTATTATTGGCATTTTCTCAGAAGCAAAATAAAGGTCGCAATTTAGGTAACAAGTATACAAGTTTGTTACAGCAGTTAAATGGGTTGTCATGGAAACAACCACCTATTGGGATCCATAGTGGGTAAGACATTTCATAGTTGAATCCATAACATTCTGTTGCAAGTCTACTTGTGTTTTCTCTTTTAATGCATCTCATAATAGCTATTGTATTGTCAGGGACTAGCAGTGATTCAGAATGTCATTTAATTATGTTTGCTCAAAACACTGTGAAAATAGTGGATTGTCATAATTAAAAAAAAAAAATCACGAAGTTACAGAAACACAAAAGAGTTCCTAAGTAGGACTATGCAGATAAGCAGAGGTGACCGACTAGAAATGATAGGGATCTTGTCTGTGGCAGTGATGGAGGATACACGTGTAAGTGGTAGTGAGTTAAGGTTTTGAGTGTACACATTTGATAAAACACAGCCAGAGGGGCAACTTTATACTTACTAACAGCTAGGCAGGTTTTTTATTTGATGCCCTCCTATCCAAACCTCATGAGACTCATAGTGGGCTGTAGGTAGGACTCCCTTTCATGGCTGTTCAGAAGCTGTATTGGAGGTAAATCAAGAGTTCTGGTTAAGTGTTGCTTCTAACTGTGAACATATTCAACTTGAAGCTGTTAAAAACAATGAACTTGTTGATCTTGACCTATAGAACTGAAAATGGTGCAGAACCTCCAAAGAGGGAAAGGTAATTTTTTGTGATATATTTTTGCAGGAACAGTGAACTCAAGCTTTGTTGAGACAGCTGATTGAGGGTTAAAGCCAGAGGATCTGGGACTTACTTTATTTGAGAATTCATGATTGCCTAGTCCTATCCTTTAGATGTTCTGCACTCTTGATTTCTTTGATGAAATTATGATGAGTAGGGCAGATTCTTTAGTTTAGTCATTTTTGTTGTACCTTCTTTGGGTAGCACTGAGTATTGGATGGATCTTCCTTTAAAAGTGATAATACAGCGTAAGTGATCTTAACGTTTTTCATTAGTATGAATTTGTGTTCAGTACATTAGCCAGTCTTTAGAGAAAAATGGATCTATGGATGTATTTGAAAGCAAAACTGAAAATCCACAATCTTTTAACAGAAGCATTAAAAAAAAAAAGATAATGCCACTCCTTAATTGAGCACTTGATAGCTTTAAATCGGATTGAGTACTGCAATTTTGTAAAATAATCTATGATTTGCTATCAAACTACTTGAAAATAATGACGTGAAGTTGCTGAGTGCATCTTCATATAATATTGAAAACAGGTGATAGCTGGATGAAATATAAGACACACCTTTCTGAAAATGAAGTCTTTCAACACTCATGCTGTGTATTGCTTGAATAAAGTGGTTCTGTCTAGAGATGAAACTGCTGTCTGGAAAAATGCAGTTATTTCTCCACAAACATTTTGCATACCCTAATGGTATCTTACATGCTGGTGCTTAAGTGTGTATCCTGTTTTTTTGAAGATGTGTGCTATCTACAGAGGCTTCCTGAGGATATCACTTGAGCTGTTTTCTCATTGCTCAATATTGGCTGCTTCATTGCTGTTTATCTTCATATCAGTTGGTAGTTACATTCAGTGTTAATACTTATTTCTGAAGCTAGTGGTATAGAGTAATTTGTGCATTACACTAATGCATAGAGAGCTGTAAAATACAGTGTATTTTCTAGCAGCTGTCAGTATTTAAAATATGTGCTCAGTGACACTGAATTTAATTGGACTCAGAAGTTAACTACATATTTTTATTTTGTAAAATCTTTTGAAATAGGGGAGTAAACAGCTTTGAACCCTACTTCAACTTTATCAGGTAATAAATGTCTTCTGTTAGGCTTGATGTAGAACTGTTCAGTGTCAGAGGAAACGATCTCCAGTATGTTGGATATAACAATATATAAATATATTGCTGTCACCAGCAAGGAAGGTGTCCTCTTTGTTGAAAGCTTCTGGTCTTAAAATCGGAGCACCCGTGTTTTTGCTGTCATTTTAAGAAATCCAAGAAATCCTTGTCACTTGAAGAGAAGTTGAATGTTTTGTTTGCAAGTCATCCTGCTTTTTTGTTTCCCTAGTATATTTTTTTATTAGTAACTTGCAGACTTATTAGCACTCCCACCTTTCCCATTTCAAAAGTGTGCCTTTAAGTTTCGCGTCGTCTCTAAATAGAGTTAAGATTATTTTTCTCGAGTGATAAATAGGAACAAATAAAAGCTTAGTGAACCTATTGTTAGTTTAAAATAGGCTTCATGGAATGTTGCTTTCAAAGAATTTCTTGATCAGGAAAATTTCTTGGGTCACTGGGGAGTTTCTTACTTGGTGAAAGTCTGCAAAGCCCAGTGATCGTGATGTGCTGGGAACGAACAACCTCAGTTACAGCCGCCCTGCGCCTGCCGAGAAGCAGAACTTTTCATCCTAGATACCTCAAAACAGCTGGTTTTGGTTTTGTTTCATTTCATAAAGGACCCTGCTGGCAGGGGTGGTGCGATCCACTTTTTTGCAGACTGCCTTTTAAGGGACGGGTTTCCGTCTGCGAGGCGCTGGAATGGGATGAGGGAGGCTCTCGCTCACCAAACTCATCCTGGCGTGCTGCAGGTTGTAGGGACACAGCGGGGCTTTTTCTGGTCTAACTCGTTTGGATGCGGATGAGGAAGAGAAGCGGAGGAGAGCTGTACGAGCCAGCACGCAGCTTTGCCAGGGTAAACAGTATCTCTGCTGGTGCTGCTTCTGCTGGTATACGTGACGTTTATCGGTCTAGAAGATCTGATTTTTACTTCTGATAAAAGCTCTCAAAACTTTTACTGCTATTTTGTAGAAAAGAAAAAATGCTTCTGGTCAGATATTATCAACAGCCCAGATATTCTTTTTTTTTTCCTTTTTTTTTTTTTTTCCCTGAAACTTTAATCTGTGCAGTTTTTGCTATTCTCGCATATATTAGTTCAAAAGGTCATTTACATATCTCTTCCAAAACGCATTTTTGTGACTCTCGCAGGACATACATAAACTGTGAAAACTAAAATGCAGATGGTCTCAAGTTGTAAATGATTTGAAGTGTCTAAACAGTGGCTATGTGGAAGCTGGTGTTTTCTTGATCATAGAAGCTAAAGGTTGAATTAAGCGTTTTTTAGTTGATGGATGCAGAGCTAAGAAATTACAGCATACAGCTTCTGGAACATGCTGTGGCTATGTGAAAGTGATGAGAATAATGCTTGGCTTTATATTTGAGTGGCACTCTCTATTGCTACTTTTTTTTTTTTAAACCTAATGTACGTGGTCATTTGGAGTAGAACAAGTGTTCTGACAAAAGCTGCGTAAGTAAGCTGAGGTAAGGCAAATGAATGCTTGGTGGTAACTGTCTAAACCTAACACTTTAGACTGAAGTGTTCCTTTGTCATATTTTGCAGCCTGTGGTTTGCCACGCATCTGCACTTAACTTCTAATTGATAGAGTATGCGTCGTGATTAGGAAAGACTGTTTTGGGGCTGGTGGTCTGGTGACTGCTGTCAGGCTGTGCTGCAGCAGTATCTGTGTCAGCCGAGAAACAGGTTCTTACAATTCACTTCTCAGTTTGTGCTTTTGGAAAATCCCGTCTGAACTGAAGCCTGGATAGGCTTAAAATACAACAGTCTTCCGAGTCAGGTCAGTCACCTCTGGTTCTGTTTATTTTAAATAAGCAAATTAGGGAAGAGAGAAAAGCTGATGATATGTATAGAGCCTCCACTCCTTGGGATGGTTTGTTGGGAGATGTAGGTTATCCGGAAAACTATGCTGTCTTTAAAAATACTGTTTATTGGAAATAGGTAAACTGGAAGGTTGAACACGTAAAGATGTGATAACTTTGAAACACAGGTTTGGAGTTTGTTATGTCAGTGTGACCTACTTTCATAGCTCTATTCTGTAAGAATAAACAGAAACCTAAAGTTCTAAGGACACCCATTGTTACTCTTTTTTCAGGTGGTATCATGGAAAACTTGACAGAACAATTGCAGAAGAACGTCTTCGACAAGCGGGAAAACCTGGAAGTTACCTTATTCGAGAGAGTGATCGGAGACCAGGTTCATTTGTGCTTTCATTCCTTAGTAAAACAAATGTCAATCATTTTAGGTGAGAATTAAATGTTTTATTTCAAAATGCTGTAATCTGGTTATTTCTGGTTTTAGAGAACAATAGAGTACAAACAGAAAACAATCATTGCATTGTAATGGGATATTTTTTGACTCTTTATTCTCGCATGGAACAGCTTTTTACTTGTGTTTAATTGTTTTAAAATATGCTGCCTAAAATGAACAAAAATATGAGGAAACCAACATAATCTGGTTAGAGGAGTCTGTCTAAGGTGGTTGTGAATAGACTTAAAGCAATGTGCAGGTTTCGGTAGTAGATCAAGGAGATTGTTTTGGGTCTCTTCTGTAGTAGCCTTTGTAGCTCACAGGACATAAAGTGCTCGCATATGTGGTTGCTTCCTTAATTTTGAGGGAGCTGCCCCCCAAAACAAAAAAAAAAATAATGAAGAAGAAACAGACTATATATAATCCAAAGCTTTGCTAGAAACAGCTTTTAGTATGTGTTAGAATCAACTGTTCTAAATACAAGTAGCTCTTTATCCAAAGCTGTAACTGATTATTTTACCATGGCCAAACTGTGTACATTAGTAAGTTCATTTATTCTTTAGTGTAAATGAGATGTATTCTGAGAAGAGTTTGAAGGTTAGTCAGCAATTGAGGTGCTGCAGTGTAATGTTCATCTTTATGAAACACAAAAGCAAATGTTTCTCCATCAGTAAAAGAAATCTTTATCAGTTGTCTGGGTAGAAACAAATAAATTCAAAGCAAATTTTTCAACTTCTGAAAGTGGTAATTATCCAGAATGCCAACATATGAGCCACTACATGCATGGTTTGCAAATGTGGGGAGGTTTTGGTTGCATCTGCTGTGTGATGAAGTGTGCTCCAGAGGTCCTGGTCTGCCATTGACATGAAGACATAATTGTCAGAAGTGCAGACAGTATAGCACACAAATAGGATCTCGTGTTTGGATCCTGCCATCTGAGCTATCAATTTCAGCTTCTCAGCTATATTGATAGTCCTTTGGGAGCTGGTTACTGTGAAGCAGAAAAGTTAGCTTGCATTCTAGTGCTGGTTTAGTCCTGGATTATTTTTAATAACTTCTCCTTTTGAAGCCAGTATCAGGCAGTTGACTACTGGTTCATGCCCACCATAAAAGTGCTTCTGGCATCCCAGGTGGAAAATAGTCTAATGATTTTGGATTCCCTAAGGAAGGGGTCCTTAAGGTATTTTCAGGCCTTAAAGAATCCTTCATCCTGAGATTCATAAAACACACAGAGATAAATATCCAAAGGGAATAAATTTGTTAGTTAATACTGTTCTTCAGAGATTGATCGGGTTTTCAGTTTCATTCTTTGACTGCCACATGTATATTTTGGTTTGTTATGAGATAGGCAAGTGTTAAACTCAAGAACAATGTCAGCCTCAAGAATGGCAGCCTTAAAGTAATTTTAGGCAAATACAGGGATGGATATCCTCTGACCCATAGAGTAGAAGTTCTGTTTCCACCAAAGCTTGATCTTTGCCAGTTGCAGCTTACCAGGAATGGGTGAATTTAGTGTTATTTTTCACGTTAAACCTTTCTTAGATTTCTGAGCAACTGAAATCCCAACATTTTAGATGAAAGTTTCTTAAATTGTTTTAATTCTTTTGGTGCCACGTGAAAGTTGCATACAAACATATATGCTCATGCAGCACGTGATGACTTTATAGCATGTGAATCTGTCAAAACAATCTTTTTTCACTGAAACATTAACCTTTTTGGTGAGTCAGAGTGATACAAAATATTTTGTTGGAAAATATCTAACTTTTAATCTTGTCCTTCAGAATTTTCTGTGATTACAGTCTTTCTGTATTTGCTAGCTCAGTGTTTGGAGGAAAGATTTCATTTAAGCTTGATGAAATAATAATCTGAAGCACTAAATTTCATTTAGAACCTCATTTCTATTGAATAATTTACCAAGGAACCTTACAGAAAATATGCCAAAAAGATTCAGCCTATGTCCTTAAAGCTGTATTGTTTTCTGACTCCTGTTGCAGTGCTATATGCTGAAAAACTTTAGATTTCATCTCTGAATATTCATTTTTGTGAACATGTTACATCACTGTTTGGAAGAAATTATTTGGTTTAAAGAACTGACTGAGATTTTTGGACAGGAATGTATCGGAATATTGACCTGCTAAAGAAAAAGAGTAAAAATGGAATAAACCAATAAATAGTGTACTTGTTTGGGATGAAGCATAAGTTTCTTGGCAATCAAATGTTTGGGTTTTTTCCCTCCCTTCTTGTTTTTGATTTGTTCACAAGCTTTGTGAAGAGGTCAAACTTGAAGTGGAACACCAAGAAGATTCAAGTGTGTTTATTCTTGGTACTGTAATTTATTTTGAAATATCCTTATAATAATTTATCTCTCTTCTGGAAACTGGAGAGACAATTAGTATGAGTTTTTAGATTTTATTTTTTTTTAACGGCAAAATTTGCTTAGCTTGGTAACAGTTTGTTTCTCAATTTAATATGTTTTTGTAAGAATGAAAGCGAGCTGCTGCTCAGGACTCTTGTCTGATATCTGTGTTGCTAGAAAAAATCAGCTCTGCTTGCTGCCATTGATTTACTTAATGTCATTTCTTTGGATTGTCTGCTCAAAAATACTGAAGTTGTTTCAGATCAAGTACCAGTTCACTTTTTCAAATGGCTCTTGAGTGTAACAGGAAGGTTTTAAATACTGTTAACTCTTTTACCTAAATAAGTAATTTCTGACTGCTGTTAGAATTTGTGCTGAGTAGCAATGTTGTGGTAATTCCCATTTTTCATACGACTCTCTGTACTTTCAGAAAAATATAAACTTTAAAGAATAAAATGAACAGTTTTTTAAGAATCCTTTGTTGTGTTAAACTACTGAAATGGTTTTGTAAGCTTTTTCCCCATTAGTCAGCAAATTTTAAAATTGAGTACAAGGAGGTTCTTTGATCATTGCAAAGTTATTCCTCAGTTTTTATTATGAATGCTAAACTAACTGTAAGAAAGTGACTAATTTTTGAAGGTACTCGTTTTCTGCGTTGTATAATCAAGTGCAGTTAATTGTTGTTAAAATATTTTAATACAATGTTGAATTTATATAAACCTGTTATAAAAGGTTTATGTTATAGTACAAGTAATAATGCTATTGTATCTACTAGTGTATTATTTCAGTTTTCCAGGACACTATCGTTACATTTTTCTGTTTAAATTCATTTAGTTCCAACAAATGTACTGGCTTTTTTTGTGAATGAGCACTTCTTTTAGTCTGAAAATACTGGTGTATCATGTGGTATACATACACAATTTTTAATGAAATATTCATTAGCTATGATTTACTTGATATTTATAGAGAGCTTGTATTACTGCGTTTTGCTGAATGTTAGACATTGCTTTAAAAATTAAACATTATCCCAATTTCCTTTTTCTTAAAAATTAAAAAAAAAAATGTTAGCAAAAAAAGTCTTATCTCAGACTTTTTTTATTAACAGGATTATTGCCATGTGTGGAGACTATTACATTGGTGGACGTCGTTTTGCTTCACTGTCAGACCTAATTGGTTACTACAGTCATGTGTCCTGTTTGCTGAAAGGGGAAAAGCTCTTATTTCCAGTAGCACCTCCAGAGGCAAGTAGTAAAATTTTTAAATGTTATTTACTTAGATGTTAGTAATGTTAATCCATAGATTTCTTTGGAAAAAGCATTGTAGAAAATTTTCTGTGGGTCTGCATAGGCTCAGCATACGTTCAAGTATAAGGAATATAAAAATGCATTCTTACTGATACAAAGTAATTATTTTAAAAAAAGCTGATATTTAATGAAAACATGTAATGAGAAAGTTAGATGTGAGGCATTGCAATTATCTCCAAATGTAGTAATAGCATTGTAAGCAAAAGGAGATAAGAAAACGTGCAGTTTTTGGCTACTAAAGAGCACCATTGTACTGTAACCTACTGATATTTTGTCTTTAACGGTGGTTTCAGAATATGCATCCTGGAAGTAACCACGGTTTCTGAAAATGGGGCTTCTTTCACAAGCCCATCTTTAAAACAACATAAGTGACTAAAATGAAACAAAACACTGTGTAATGGTGCCCGCCCCCAAAAGAAAACAAGAAATCGAAACCAGCCAACCGAAAAAGAAAAAAACAACCCTGAAACACCAACAAACCCCCAAACCTAAACAAAGATATATCTGATTGTTAAACTTCTGGAAATTTCCTCTCTGAGTGGAAGAAAGTTTAAAAGTATACTTCTGTGAGAATTATCCTACTGGTAGTTAATTTTGAAGATAATAAACATACATTATTGGTCACGCTAGAAGACAAAACACAATGAGAGCTCCCGTAGCTATCTGTATGCATTACACTTTTCTACCTCTCAGCGGTTTAGGGCTTTGAAAATTTAAAACTGCCAAGTGACTGTTACCAGTCCTTTGCCTCAGAATACCGTAATGCTGGGGAGAAAGATTCTGCCCTAGAGAGAGTGAAAAGTATGATGTTTGCTCTCTTCTCTTAAATTGTAGCCTGTGGAGGACAGAAGGAGAGTTCGAGCAATTCTACCTTACACCAAAGTGCCAGAAACTGATGAAATAAGGTATGTTTTAATAATAGTAGAAGTTGTGAAATTCTCAAGAGTATTTATAAATACTAATGATTTAAGTATGTGTTCATATGTGAATATTATCCAGTTGCATCTTAAAGGTTAAAAGATGATGTCAGTGGTTTTTTTTTTTCTTTTTTGAAATAGCAATAGGACTTTTTGTTCTTAGTATATTCATTTGTATTATTTGTAAGGGAAGTTACACTAGGTTTATAGAAGTAAAATTAGTAATGTTATAGTTTTGAAGTATATTTTATAAAGCCCTATGTTTTTCTCTAAGTGGGTAAATTCATGTATGAAATAATTCTGTGCAGAAACATTGTATATGAGTGTGAAAAAAATGAGCTGGGTTTTTTCCTTGGACTGCCACATAACTAATAGCAGATAAATAGTTGAAGCCGAACCAATTCTGACCACTAGAAAGAGAATATGAGCATTGACTAATCATAAATGGAAGAATAGAGTATTTAATGCTGCCTTTGAAGTAAGAAAAAAGGAGCAATATTGAAAAAGCTTTGCCGTTAATGTTCTAGTGTTCATTTGCTTACCTGTGCATAGAAAACTTGGTGACTAATTTTTCTAAGTTCTCTTCTCTATCCATAAAATGGAGCAAGAATGATTCTTTGTTCCCTTCTCAAGCCTCCCTCCTTTTGGAAAGTCTGTATTGAACAAATGATACTTTAAAATGTGTAATCTCCCATAATTTTAAGATCTTAAAAAAAATTACTGAATTGCAGGTCAGTCTCTTATCTTCTCATACTTTTCTGTTAACTGTTCCCTTCAAATGTTGGTACTTCAATAATTTCTTAGGGGTTGTCTGTACTTCCCACCTTTCTTGCATTTTCATGAGATGCAATCAGGAAAGGAAACAAAACCAACAGTCCCATATTCAATAGAAGAGCATGTGCTGTCACTTGGAATTGATACTGCTTTCTTGAGATGTCAAAATTATATATATATTTTTTTTTTTTAGATGGAAATGTAGGAGGATTTGAAAGAGATTTGTAGTGATTCCTGATCTCTAATGAGACAGTCTTGGTTTCTTAAGTTATTTAACACACCGATTAAGTTGGGAATTGGCTTGCTTTTGGGTGTATTAGCCTAAGATATTGAGAAAGGAATACGAGAGGTTTATATCCTCGTTGGAAATTTATGGAAATTTATCCCAGGGCTCACAGTCCAGTCCTATCTGACCTCTTTAAAGAATGCTGTGAGGATATTTGTCTTTGAGATTACGTTTTTCTCAGCAGATGAGAAGGAGGTAGTAAGACAGGGAAGGGACCCTCTAATTGCCTATTGCAAGTAAGGCTTCCTCCTATGTGTAAGACTAAGAAAAGATTGAGTCCATTAAGTGCCTTACTGCACCTACCAACTTCAGAGGAAAAAGCATTTTATTACTTTGCTATCATAATAATAGTTGTAGAGAATTACACCTTTTCTTCCTCATTTAGGATACAGCTAAAATACAAAGTTTAGCGTTTGGATTTTGAGATCCATATGGCTCGAACAATTCTGCTCATGGCATAGCTGGGACCAAAGTTCTCAGTTTGTTCTAGGTCAAAGTAATACGCTCTTGAAGACTTTAGGGATTTCAGAGAATCTTGACTTAAAATTTAATATCATAGTTAAATATTTAGAAAGTTTGAAGGATTGCAGGTTTAATTTCAACCTGTGTTCCATGCAGTCAGTACCTTAATGCATAGTTCTTTGTAAAACAGCTGACATGGAGAGTGATCATGCTCTTGTTCTCTGCCAGTCTGAGGATTCTGATTCGTTAGCAGCTGAATTTATTCTGTGATTACAATAGTGGTTTGTTGGGTTTTGTTCTTTAATTCTTGCTGTTTGCTTTGTGTTCGAGTTAATGCCTTTTCTGTTAATCTGCTTCAAATGAGAGAAATGCCACAGAAATTTGCTATGTAATTTTGGACTGAAATAGTAGTTAATGAGTTTCAATACTTTATTGCTATTTCCTGTACCCTGATGAGAATCTCAGACTTGATCGAGAAATCTCACTGTGCTACAATGAAAGGTTTTCATGTGACCTGAGCTTGGGATAAAACTGAAGGGGCAATTTATACTAACCTTCCAGAAATGAAACTCCTTTAGACATGTTAATGCTTCTTATTTATGCTTTTCTTGTAACTAATTGCACAGCTGCTCTGGTAATTGGTCTGTGCTATCCTTGTAGCACTTGTATTCATATGTGAGAACATGAAGAATAGATACTCCAGAAGCTTTTATTATTATACAAGATTAATTTTTGATGAAAGGAGTCTTACTTTCTTACAGACTATTAAGGGTATTTTTGGTTATTTTATTTGTGTTTAGTATTTGATCTCTCTTGATAAAAGAACAAAATTGCTAATTTTTATTATTGCTGTAGTGTTATTTTTATTTTATACATCGTTAGCACACTTTGAATTTGACAGAACTGAAGTACGTATTAGATACTAAATGTAAAACAAAATTTAAAATACTCATATATAGTAGCCATTTAACTCTGAGGAAAAATACACATGATGTGCTTGGTATCGATTAGTGCATTTTTCACAAGCAGGTTGTCTCAAATATTTTGCAGAAATCAGACTCAAGAATTTGTTGTGTTCATTAAAACTTATTATGATTGTATCTCTGGTTTAAATCTTACTGTAACTCTCTCAGTTTCCTTAAAGGAGACATGTTTATTGTCCATAATGAATTGGAAGATGGCTGGATGTGGGTGACAAACCTACGGACAGATGAGCAAGGTCTTATTGTAGAAGACCTGGTAGAAGAAGTTGTAAGTAATTTTTATATTCAAATTTCTTAAATTAATGAGATATTTTTTTTCGTAAAATAATATTGAAATAAACCCAAAACTAGTGACATTTAATTGCCTGGTTTCTAGTTATTTACTTTTCTAGTAATTGGAACTACTAATTTTGAAGTAGTATGACAAACTTTTAAGCCTAATTCAGTATCAAAAACTGCTTATTCATGCGTTGTCCAAAGAGAAACGCTGATCAGTGGTACTGTCTGTTTACTAGGCAGCTCCCTAAACCCATCTGTCCTGGTAAAGAATCTGTTACTCTTTTAATTGCATTTCTTTTTTATATCTGCCACAAAATGTTCACAAACTGTACATAATGTAATTTTACATTGTGGTAGGTTTTTCTCTTTTTTTAAGGGTGAACTGTGGGTTAAAAATGTTTTGATGAGTTAATTATACCTAGAAGGGCTTGTGTGGGCTCAGGAAGCTATCTAGGTGACCTGCACATAATTCACTTACAGTAGTGGAACAGATGGCTTAATATATTTCAGAAGGGGGAAAAAAAATATATTTTTTTTAACAAGCTCATCATTGCCTTGGAGTCAAATATTATCAAATATTTTTTGATAATATTTTCCCACACAGTACATGTGTTTTACTAATAAGTGTTACCTGCAGGCGCTTCTCACAGATCTGTGTCAGGATGTGAACGGCTAAATTGAAGTGGCAGCACTAGACTATGGGACTGTAGACTGATAGATCAGTGGTTGAGTTAACCTTAGGAAAGCTGAGATTTAAAAAAGTTACCACCTCTAAAGAGGTACTCGAAACATGACAAAAGCAATCCTCTGAAATAACATACTTTGGCTGAATTTCTGCTTAGTGAATGAAAAGTTACCTTCATAGAATTGCCGTGAGCCCTTAGTTCAAAAATGTTTTAGCCTTCTTATTGTTTCTACAGAAGGTCTTAACCTGTGAAGTTTATTTTTTTTTAAACTGAGCTGTACTGTTGTCATGCACTTAATGTCTTAATTTTCTCATTAGGGAAGAGAAGAAGATCCACATGAAGGCAAAATGTAAGGATTTTTGTTTTGTTATTAAAAGCAATCATAACTGTAAACTTCAGCTATGAGATTTCCTAGCTTTTGGGAAGGTCACCCAAAGATAGTTATTTTTTCATCTCTAGACTTTTTTCTGTCCTAGCAGCTCAAGCTGTGTGGATAATTAACACAAAAGAGTCCTGTAATAGGTATGCCTATTGATAATGGGTTTGGCAGTGTTAAAATCTGAGTCCCTGTATGATTACTTTCAGCCAAAATATGCACAATAGACTATTTCTTGAACATAGTGTTTGCCTTAGAGGTAACTTTTTTTTTTAGATCTGCACAGCTCTGAGTGCTGGAGAGAGAGCAAAGTACCACTATAAAAATGATAGTTAAAGCTTGTCTCTGTTAGTGTCATGTCATAACACTTAAAGAGAAAGCCGGAAAATTATAAGATTTCTTATGTTTGCTTAAATACTTCAATTTTTTTAAAGATTGAACACAATTTGGAATCAACAATGTATTGATTTTTCAGGCTGTTGGTTGATTATTTTCAGTAGTAAAGATGAGTGGCAAAAGAAAGTTCCAAAAAGTTTATAGCAGCTCAATTATTTCACCAGTCCTCCATTTGCTTCCCATATTTGCACCGTGTTTTCTCTGTTGCCCAGTTTGTAACAGGTTGATGGCTGAAAGAGGCATTCCTTGTTACCTTCAGAGGAGAATAGAAAATCACTGGTGTATTTGCTGCTTGTTTACTCTTTGCTAGTGTTCTGCTAGTCAGTTTGGCAGTAGGGACTGTCTGGTTTTTTATTTATTTGTTTGCAAAGTAGTTTGTAGCAGAGCTTGGAGCTGTGATACTGGCTATCTACAGTTGTTTGTGCCACTCAGAGGAATCCTGTGGAGGGAGTGCTTCCTTCAAACATTTCCATAGCCAGAAATTATCCTCTAAAGGTAGTACAAAAAGTAAGTTAGAACTGAGGCTCTTCTCTGATACATAAAATGGCCGTATTTTTAGCTTTCCTTTAAAGGACAGGATCAGCTATTAAGTTGTAGCATGTCAGGCTGTTGTGTGTATTTATAAGCATCAGGCTGAGACAGAGGCTACTGAACTCTTTTAGGGCACTGCTCTGACACGGGACTCTGGGAAGGTACAAGGTGTGAGATCAAAGCAGTTTGTATTCAGTGGTCTATCAAAGCTAGGTTCTATTTCCACAGCTTCTGGCAAAATTCAGTTTTTCTGTTTCCTTGTTTGAGCTTTCAGTTCCTTGATTCAAGTAAATTGCTCTATCAGACTGACTTCAAATAATGCCTGTCAAATTATCTACTGTTTAGACGATTCATTTTCATCTCAAAACACAGTTCAATTTGAAAGTCAAGTCCAAATGTTGGACATTTTCATAGAAATTATTTATTTACCTGTTAATGTCAGGTTTTCTCATGCTGTTGGTAGATCAGAATCATTAAGTAGCATAATCATTGATTATCTCATCTATATGTATTAGGTCTTTTTAAATAAAGATCAATTCATAGGTGCCAGAGCCTTGGATGTCACCACAGCCAAAAAAGAGAGCTGATAGTCTTGCTTTCTAATTTTTCTCTTCATCTTTGTTAAGATGGTTCCACGGGAAGATCTCCAAACAAGAGGCTTACAATTTGCTGATGACAGGTACTTGTATTTCTGATTGAAATATAGCAGTGGTGAAATGGTCAAAGTGATCCTATTAATGTTAAATGTGGCAAAACAACTTCTTTTTATGTGTGTATCTTAGTCTAACCAACCCCTGTGGTTGTTACCTCGGTAGAATACTACATTGGAAGAAAACTATTGTGACTATGAGCATTGAGTATGTTCTGAAGCACACTTAATAACTTGATTGAAATGATTTTTTTAAATTAATATGTGTGTAATAAATTATTTATTGAGGTTTTCATCAAAATGCTGTGGAGGATATGCTTTTCTATACCAGAGGAAAATATATTGCACACTTTTTTAGCCTTTTCAGAGAGCAACTGTTTCTTTAAATTAAAGCATTAGGATTTCCGACCCATATTTTAAATAGCATATTTTAACAATTTCTGTACTAATAGTTAATTTTTGAAAACATGTTGTCAACCGTTTTTTTTGTACGCTTTTGTACACAGGTGACAAAGATGTGACTAGGTTGTCAGTTAAAGCTAACCCATTTTGCATTAATTTTTGGCAGCGTAGTACTAGCTCATCTAGTTTGAGATCATTGTTGGAACTTACCTTAGAGACTTTGTATTTCTTCAATTGTGCAATTCTTGCTAATTTATGAGGAAAAAGATTTGACAAGGGGTCCAATACAACACCAAGAAAATTAACACTATTATGGTATCTTTTCAGTTGGTCAGGTGTGCAGTTTTCTTGTGAGGCCTTCAGATAATACACCTGGTGATTATTCACTTTATTTTCGGACCAGTGAAAATATCCAGCGTTTTAAAATATGCCCAACATCGAACAATCAATTTATGATGGGAGGCAGATACTACAATAGGTAAGTTTTAATGGTAGAATGAATTGTGTGTATTTTATATTTGTGTTAAGAATTTGTTTAACTTGCTCCTGATAATTATTTACTTCTATAAGGCTGTAGTTTTCTTAATTGTATACTAACCATTTTACCTAACTTGCTTAGTAGTTACTTGTAACTGAGAAGGTTCTTAAAGCTTACAGAAGTCTGAGCGTAGCTTGTTTTTTTCAAAGTATTGTCCTTCTTTTGCAAACCACTTTCTTCACACACTACTTCTTTCTCTTCCACCAACTTGTGGATTGTATGGCTCCTATGTGGATCTGTAATTAAGACAATGCTGTGTTGTCCTGGAAGCCACTATTTGTATTCTTGTCTGTTTGAAAAGGGAAAATATGGATGTGAATTTTTGTCTGACACCTTCAGTAGGATTTTCAAAGAATAGAAATAGATATTTACAGGAATGGTGAAAAAATACCTGCATTGTTAGAAAAAGACATTAAATGCCATTGTGTGATACTTGGATCAGAAGTACAGATGATTTCCTTTAGGGTGAGCAAAGTTGGGATGCATTTGTTTTCCCATTGGTAGAAAAAAAAATAGTAATTTGTACAAAAAGAAATAACAGGAGATACATTTCCCCTTTGGTGGAAGAAACTGTCAATACAGCTCCATCCTTGATAATCCTGTCTTTAGAGTTGTCGTAGGTGCAAGACTTCTCAGTAGTGAAAACTCACCTCCCTCTCCTTAACAGAGGCTGTTGCCTGCCTCGCAAAATAAGCAGTTTTCCAGACTTGCTCACCTAGAACCAGGGCATTCTCCACCCCAGTAGAGAATTTCTCTCACTTCCAGCTTGGCTTCTGAGTGGGTAGAGACCCAGCAGTTGCTGCGTCTGAGGAAATCTCAAGGTCTCCTAACAAAGAAGTTCAGTGGACTTTTTTCATACACCTTCAAATGGACAATGATGTGTGAGGTGAAACAATGGAAACCTATGCATATCCTACACCCAGGCTGCTTGACATTAATTCATTGTAGACGTCCCTTCTCCGTTAATTAGTCTGGCCTCCAGACATCCTCACTGAAAGCCAAGCTGGCTGCAGTGTCAGCTTTCATGAAAGTGAATGTTCTTTTGCCCATTCTCTAGTTACATGGATTATTAGGAGGATGATTGACAAGGAGCCCCCAGTCTAGGTGTCATACAAGCTAGCAAATTAGTGGAACCCTTGTTAATCTCAAATGGTGTTGCAGCACTAAATAGTATACCTTCAGAAAGTTACTGCATTAAGTAAGTTATTCCTTTAGATTATTTTCGAACACAGTGCTGGATTCACCTGAGGTGTGTATATAAATCAGATTTATCTGAAAAAAAGGATTCCATGGTGTTGAATGGAAAACAAGATTGTGAAGTTAAGCAGCACTAAGCTATAACAAAATGCCTTAATTTTTATTTTTTTTTTTAGTACTTTGGTAGCTAGTTTGAAGAGAACTTTCTTACTGTGAAAGAAAATCTGCATAGTTTTAAAAGGCTTTGCTTTTGCTGCACGTTTTGGAGAATTACTGCTATACTCCCAGGCTCACATTCAGTCCACCTTAGTATGTGCTGGAAATTGGTAAACTTCCTGGAGGTTCAAGTATGCAATGCAAGATAATAATGCCGCAAAATGAAAATGGTAAACAGCCCAAATTCTGTAGTGTAGGATCTACTGCAAGAGGACAATAAATAAAAAAAAAAAAAGGAGAAAAAGGGAATACACTTCTGAGCTTTTTAATTCTTGTATTAGTTCATTTAATGGGGACGCTGTAAGAAAGAAACCTTTAAGTATGTGAAGCCGAATGTGTTTTTGTTGTGTGGAATAATTGGAAGTGGCTGAAAAACAATAAACAAGGCACTGAATCCAGAACAGAGATACACAAAGAATGAATTTATGTAAGATAATGAAACTATTCAGAAGCATTTCTTGGTGCAGGGAGATCTGTCTCTGTGGATTATCTAGAAATGTAGCGTTTATCTTCAAGGTGAAAATTTTAGATTCCAGAAATTCTGCTTCTCGTTTAAATGCATCTGTCTGACAATTTCCATTAACTATAAGCTTTTTTTATATTAGCCTGTTTCATTAAATGCTCTCAAAGGTATCACCTTTGAAATCTGATACGAGTACTAGGTTTGATCTTTACAAAATGGTCCTCGATAGAAGAGTATTTGTAATAATGTCTTATAGCTTTTGTGTTTGGTGTAAAAGATAAAATTAAAGCAGTCTGCTCTTTGTCTGCAGAGTATTGATTACAGTTATACTCTCAATAATTTATAGACCAAGATTTTCCATACAAAAGAAAGAACATAAAGAATAGTTAGGAAACACAAAATTAAAGAAGTTTGTTTTATTTCTCAGGTATTTTTAATATCCAGACATGGGACTGGAACCACAATAACCAATATAAGGAACAGTATGTCTGTCTGTATTCCAGAAGATGTTACTCTGGGTGATCATAAGGAAAGAGGTCCTGGGTATCTCAGGAATTTTATAGCCTGTGTGGTATAGGAAGACTAGTTTTTTTCCACCTACCTGTTCCTTTTCCATGTGCTCCCACCACTCTGTACGTAAAGTGCTTAAAATTTCTCTTGGTGGGTATGATCTACAGGCTGTGTTTGCAGTCTGTTATACAGAGGTCTGCTTTCATTATTTCATTCTCTGGTATCAGCTCTGCAGAACAGCCAACCTGTTGTCTCTTACCTGTCCACACGAAGGTCCCAATATATATAGCACCTATATTGCATACCTGCTGCTGGAATTACATTGACTGTGTAAAAAAGGAGTGTTTTCCCATGGACATCAGGAAAGCGTTTAACTTTTGTGTATCTTTGTGTTTATTTCTTGGATAGCAGATTGCTCCATCAGTTATCTATCTACATTTTCATGGAAAAAAAAACTAGCAAAGCCATTTTTCTTGGTGGTTTTACTGAGTCTGACAGGGGTGAAGTTAATTTTCTTTGTAGAGGCCAGTGTAGTGCCGTGATTTGGATTTCTGAATAAAATGGTGTTGATAACACACCGGTGTTTTGGCTCTTGCTTAGCAGTGCTTGCTCAGTGTCGAGGCTTTCGCTGTTTTCCAGAGACCCAAATTGACCAAAGAGGTACGGTCAGCAATAAAAACTCTGGAGGGGATGTTTTGTCTTCTGAGGTGGGTGTTGCTCAGACTGTCTGAGCATCAGTCCGTTTGTGAGAGGTGGTGAGACACTGCTTTTCCACTGCTGGCATCCTCCCCCCACCCTCCTTTCTTTTATTAAACTTTGTCTTCACCCATGAATTTTGTCACATTTGCTTTTCTTGGTTTTTTTTTTTTCCCCCCTCCCTGTCCGGAGTGCAGGGGATGAGGAAGCACTGCAGGCTGTTTAGCTGCTGACTGGGGTCACCCCTCCAGAGGCCTTTTAACATGTCCACCCTCTTCCCCCTCCTTTTCTTCAACATTTATTGCTGAGTGTGGTATTGTCTGTCAGGGAATATCCCTTTGGCTGGCTGAGGCCAGCGGTCTCCTGTCCCCTCCCAGCTCCTTGCCCACCTCTGTCCTACTTGTGAGATGGGCACCGAGGAGCAGAGCTGGGAAGATGGAAATCCTCAACACTGCAGGGATGGCTTAGCAATAGTCAAAACACTGGTGTGCTATCAGCCCAGCCTGTCTGAAATGCAGCGCTAGGGAGAAATTTAACTCCGTCCCAGGCAGAACATCTGCAGCTGTGACTTTAGTGCCTGTCGCATGAGATCTCAGTCTGAGGATGTGCAGTTAGTGGTGTACGGCTTTTACTACCAGGGCGATGGAAACTAGAACAGGTTACCCAGAAAGGTTCAAAGTCTCCATCCTTGGAGATGCACAGGATGTGACTGAACAAGGTCCAGAGAGCAACCTGCCATCGCTGACCCTGCTTTGGGCTGAGGGCCTAAGCTGGGTGGTCTCTAGAAGTGCTTTCTGTGCTCACCCATTCTGTGAATAACTTCCATGTGTGTTTCTCAGTGTTTTTATGTAAGAAGGCAGTTACTCATTTTAGAACATGTGGTAGGAAAAGCATACCAGGCCATTTCTCCTGTGCTTCTATCTACCTTCTTTCCAAAATTCAACTTGCATAGCAGGTAGCATTCAAAAAAAATGTGTAAAATTAGGTGGTGGTCTTTGTTTCTAGTGATCTGAAGCCAAAGGAGAAGATAAGAAATGTTGGCCCAATGGCCTACAGAGTTAACGAGCTTTTGAGTTACCTTGAATTTGAAAGACATCATAACTTGAAAACTTAATTATCTTCTAGTCATCTATGTTTCAACTGGGAGATTAATCTGTATTGTGGTGGACTGAACAATACAGCTTTAACATTAATTCTTTGTCTTTATAGTCTAACAGCGTATAGAAGGGTGTTGCTTAGTTCTGGATTCTTTGTGATTTTAAATGTCAGTTGTTGCAATAATTGTCAATTTACTTCAAGTATTAAAAAGAAATTATACTGCTCATGATGGTGAGATACTTCTAAAATCATCCAAGTAGGGAAGACCTGAGGAACATAACAAGTCCAGTGCTGAGCATGTTAAAATTACTAAAGTAACTGTGATGTAGTATTGAGATCCATCTTTATTTCTGTATATCAAACCTAATTTAACTTTTTGGGGTTTTGTTTGCCTTTTTTCCAAATCTGTGCTTATTTGTACCTTCCTTGATGCGTTTTGTGTAGGTAGGGTCCTTGTTGCAGTCAGACACTGAAGGAGGCTGTGATTCATTTTCCTGTCCTCTAGATAAGCTTTTGTGGTCGGTCTGATTTCATGCTTGACTTTTTACATGTTAGATAACTCCGATCACTCGCAAATTGACGTTCTGTGGTGTACTTGTCTGGAGATGCCTGCTATCTTTGCGTTCCCAGTGTTGGTTTGTGCAGGCATTTGAGCCATCATAGTAGTAAGGCAATATAAAAGGGGCCACCTGAATCGAGTCCACTTGCAGGAGGACAGGGCTGCAGAGCCAAGCCCTTAGTCACTCCGTCAAGGCATAAAGCCCTAGTCTGTGGTGGTGCTACAAAAGGAGTTTTCAGATACAGCTTGGTGTGTTCTTCAGCCTACTTCATGAATTTGGAAGAAATTAGGCAGCTGCTCCTTATCTTGAGGAACTCCTGCTGTCATTTTTAACCAAGGAAGGAGAGGAGACATTGACCATCAAGGTATTCTTGATTCAATGAGTGAGAAAAATGGTGTAATGCTGTTTTATTACAAGGTGTTGCCAGTAGCTTTTCAGCACACATTGACTGTAGTGTGGCAACGATTAAATTTCTCTGCAGAAAATGGCATATGCAGATTGCATCTCAGTAAAAATTGAAATAAATTGTTTGATTTCAGTAATACTGAATGAGAAATTCATGGCATTCTGCAAACCTGAAAAACAAACGTATTTGTGGGAAGATACATTATTGTATCAGGCATGCACTAGTTTGTAGCTTTAGAATGAGAGAGGGAAAAGTGAGCAAAGAAGTCTTCCTATAGCTTAATATAAATGTTTTTGAGATTATAGTATCAGATATTGTTCCTATGTTGAACACAACTGTATCCCATTGTAAAAGGTCAAAGATTTCATTGCACGTCCCTTCTTGGTTATCTTTGCACACACAGCTAAGTATACATGAAGTGAGAAGAGACATTCAGTATATTTCTATTTTCTACTTATCTAGTTAGTTCCTCTTTTTTTTAGGTTGATATTTTGCATATGAATAATTGATGTTCACGTTGCTATTCTTCATTACAGTGTAAATTTCATTTACTACAAAAATAAGTTAGAGCAGCTCAAGCGCTTTGCATTTCAGCTTCTCACTGTCTCTACTCCACTCCTAACCCTTCCAAATGCAATTGCCATCTGAATCTGGTGATTCAAATGAATGCTTCCCTGTAGAGGAGTGCTAGTGATTGAGTATTTAACAGGATAGCTCACTGATTTCCAAGCATAATCTGTATAACCTCTGCTACAAACCTTTTCTGTTTTCTTTTCGTGTCCTCCTGGAAAAGCATTGCTCTGCACTTAATGCTATCTCCCATTCCCCTTCCCTAGTTACTCTAGGACTTTGAAAATTATTGCCAATGAAATAGCAATTTTCAGCCTGGTTGGAGAGCTGGTAATGCACATGTGCTACTTGAATGTGGAAAAAGCACTGTCCTCGATTGGCATTTTAAGCAACTAATTAAAATATTTTGCAGAGTTTAGAATTAATACATTCTGAATACAGGTTTGTGAACTTTCTTGACTTCAGTATATTAGTAAATTCTCATTACTACAAATAAGATTATGATGATTAACAGTTGATTTTATTAAAACTCTGTGAGAAAGTTTTCTCTGGTTGTATGGAAAAGCAAATTCTGTAACCTGTTGAATATTTGAATCCTCTTTTTCTTATTGGAACAGTATTGCTGACATCATCGAGCACTATAGAAAAGAACAGATTGTTGAAGGATATTACCTTAAAGATCCTGTTCCTATGCAGGTAAGATTTAATCTCCGACTGTTTGTTGTTGAAGACACAGACCTAATCATCATCAAATCAATTTATGAACTGAACTACAGCAGAGATACCAATGGTAGTTAAACAGCATCATCTGCAATTTTAATTTTTCTCAGCTTGTGTATGTTTCTTTTTCTTTATCCTCAAATGCATTCACTTGCCAAAGGTTGGCTTGTAGTCAACAGATGATATGGTAAGCTCTGCCTGTGCTCTGAGGTGTTCATCCTCTGCTGTGTGCCCCTGGCTCTGGTCCCTGGCTCAACCATACTGTGCTGTAGTCCCATGTTAGGGGCAGCCAGGCTGCTGCCTTCCTGTCTTCTGTGTCTGGGGTTTTTCTTCTGCCAGAGGAAACCTGTTTGCACAGAAAAGCTGCAGGGATGATTGCAGGGGATGTTCTGGAGCGCTATGGCACCATAGCAGGAGTTCTTCCTAAGATACCATTAGTAATAACCGCACCACATCATCTAGCTTTTTCATAAGCTTATAGCTAGTTATAAAGTAGACGTGTATTTTGTTCCCTCTCTGTTCCCTAACTTTCCTGTTTCAATGGTTAGAAATTTGCCTTTAATATCCTCCCTAAATAGAGTTACAGTCAATTCACACTCCTTTGTGAGATCTGTCATATTAATATGGGAATGTCTCTTTTGTTCTGCCTTAGCTCACTAAGCTAAGCGTACCAAAACTGATCCTGTCCCTTTGTGATGTTCTTGTTATTGCCCTGCTGCCACCAATTTTGGCATGAGCTTACCTTTCTTGAACGTGGTGGGCTAGAACAGTGTAGAGTACTGTGTCACGGGTAATTCCCTTCTTCTCTGGAAAACACTTAACAGAAATATCCAGTCATTTTCTGACTGATGCCTAGCCAGTCTCTGAGCAGTGGTCACCCAGGAAGACAACACCCCCCGCCCTCTACACAGAGTTTTATTGCTAATCCTGATGATACAGAATCACCGAATCACCTAGGTTGGAAGGGACCTTTTAAGATCATCTAGTCC
>JAOXJM010000019.1:76063620-76075326 GCA_026413425.1 Tringa solitaria
GAAGGGGCTCTAAGGTCTCCCCAGAGCCTTCTCTTCTCCAGGCTGAACAACCCCAGCTCCATCAGCCTGTCCTCATAGGGGAGGTGCTCCATCCCTCTGATCATCCTCATGGCCCTCCCCTGGACCCATTCCAACAGGTCCATGTCCTTTCTGTGTTAAGGACTCCAAAGCTGGACACAGTGCTTCAGTTGGGGTCTCAAGAGAGCAGAGCAGAGGGGCAGAATCACCTCCCTTGACCTGCTGGCCACGCTTCTCTTGATGCAGAACAGGATGTGGTTGGTTTTCTGAGCTGTTAGCTCACATTGCCGACTCACGTCGAGCTTCTCCTCCAACATCCCCAAGTCCTTCTCGTGGTTGCTCTCCAGCTTTTCCCATCCCCTGTGGCACCAAGTTGTGCAGGCTGGGTTTATCTCTGGGTTGCTACTGCAGTACTAGCCCGTGCCTTTAGCCGGATCTGGCTGCACTGCCCTGGGCTCTCCAGCTGGGGCAGCTTTCTCGAAGCGGGGTGTGCTGGGGCTGTAGCCAGAGCTCCCAGGGGTTGTGGGTGACAGGCTGAGACAGAGGCGATGCTGTTGCTGCAGCCCAGTGAGGTCAAACTTGTTTGCAAGGGCTTGGTATTACCGAGTTCTTTTTTTAGATGGTCCCGTAAAACCACATCTCAGAGGAAAAGGTAACGAACAAGTCTTTTTCTGCCCTTAGTTCTCTCTCTCTCTCCTGTCAGGTCTCACAAGTCACAACCGCAGTTCGTAACTGCTGCTGAAGGCTCAGCCTACAGCTTCCAACCCCTTCACAATCTAAGTACACAACTCAAACCCTGTTAAATCACACTTCCTTCGCTTAATTGTGAATGTGTTGTGCAAATGGTGTCAGGCCTTCTGCTGTGAAATAATTGCCATAGCTGCTTTTCATCCCTGACTCGTCAGCCCATGACCCTGCCGTGGAAGGATTTGTCAAAAACAGAGTGGATAAAGTGATGTATTTTGTAGATTTAGTATAACGTGGTAAAAATACACTTTAGAGAAGAGATTTGGCTATTTACCTATTACACACACAATGCAGTGATGAGCATGAAACGAGGAAACTCCCAAAGTTGCATTTACGTGTGTTTATTACAGAACTGCTTATGTCCCAAAACAGTATATGAACAAGAAACAGACTTTGCTGTAGATTTGGAAGACATCAGATTATTTAGGAAGACACTTAAAACGTGATTCTTCTCAGCTGTCCCCGGGTAAGTTAGTCACAGCTGCAGAGCAAGTTGCACAGGTGCGATTGGTTGTTGCTTTCCATACTGTAAAACACATTGCTGCAGCCTTTTCATACACTCGAGAAGGGCTTCCCAAACGCAGCGAGTGTTATGGGCAGGGCTGTATTGTTTTAGCTGCTTGGAAGACAAGCGTGGGAAGAGGGGAGCACATCCTGCTGTAAAGCCCACGCGAGTCTCCTGCGCTTATTTATGGGCTTTGCTAAATGCCCCGTCTGACGCAAGCGTGGGATTACAGAACGCTTCACCTGAGTGAGGTTTCTTAGGGAGAATACTTCTTATTAATCTTTGATGGAAAGTTTAATGAACTTCTAAAAACTCACGTTTTATTGCAAAGATACAAAAAATTGACAGAATAAATACCTCATGATACAGAGTAAGGACCCTGAGGCAGACAGTGCCTGCAGTGGGAGGATTCCGACGTCCTTCAGGGTTACGCTGAGTCCTTAAGTTCATCATCTGTCCACTCTTCCTAAGGGAAAGGGAAAAAAGCAAGTAGTGTTAAGTGTCCTTTTAGACTAGTCTTAAAGCCATGGAGGCCCAGCCATTTTAGCAGCCCCTTTTTGAGGTTTATCTCCTGCTTTTTCATTGTGAACAACTGTGTAGAGATTTCCACAAGAGCTCATACACCAACCTTTTACTAACATCTTGTGGTCTTTTATGCCTGTACCCAACCAGCACCCCAGGTGTTTCATCTATCATTTCAAACTGATGAGCTCTCCATAGCAGTTACGGCCTTGCTATTGATACTAACTTCAGCTGCAAATGATTAGATCAAGAAACAGAATCTTAGAAGTAGATGAGAACTGACTGTGCACTTCTACATTACAGCCAATTACAGCTACAAATACTGTTAATATCAGCTAGCTACAGCATTAGCAAGGTCTCAAGGTCTGAGCAGTATGCACATACTGTTGGCTTTCCAAAAATGAAGCACACTTTTCCCTTTATGTCCTGGCCGGGTCAGATCTGCTCTCGCATGTGGTAACTACCCATAAATGAAGCTACAGAAGTACAAACTCTTGGCAGTTCATGTACATCAGTATTGGAAAATCCTAAGATTCATGAGCTGTTAAAACTCTGCAAGAGCTTGTCATGAAATGCTGCAGGTTCTGTGAATTTCCCCAGTTTATGCCTTTGGAAAAAGAACTGTGAATGTAAATTAACAAGAAATCCCAAAATCAAATCTCTCAAACCATAGCAGCATAACTAAAGTAAGACCCCCTTCAAATTCAACTGGGGCAGGGAAGAAGTGTGCCTCCAGTGAAAAGTCACGAAAGTACTAGTTTTACAGAGTTGCCAGTTTCAATATGCTTTTTAAGACTGGCATTCGGAGTAAACACTAGTTAAAGTGTTTACAGCATTAAACAGTTAACATAAAATATGCCTGAGGTTCCTCATTTTGTTTGAACATACTTTCAATGCTGATTATATTATAATCTTGTTCAAATAATTTTTCGATTCTGACTTTGTAGCATCAACCTACTATGATAATTTGTAAGAGCAAGACTCCTTGGAATTATAAAAAACCCACACATCCTGCATTTTATGTTAAGATTTTGACAGACAACCCTCTTCAGCTGTTAGCAAGCTTTTCTAAACGATGTATTAAAGGTGTCTTATACTATCAGGTTGTACAATGTCTTATAAAGAAAATTCCAGTTAAAAAATGTGTTTCACAAAGCTATTCTCCAACGGAACACTTCCTCTACAACTTCCAGTCAATGTTACAAACGAAAGCTCTGGAAGGTATTCAGATTAGATCTGAAGGATTACTTTACTTCTGTTTATTTTTTGTTGAGTCGCACTCTTCAGTCTACTTCCACCTCATTTATACTTGGTCTTATAACCTCAGTTACTGGCTATACATCTGTAATTTATGCAAGCCCTGCTAGCAAATTGCCTGATGTAGAAATTGGGTTCAACATCTGACTTTGTGAAAGAAGCCAAAGTAAGTAAATGAGAACAGAAAACTTCCACGAATAAGCCTGCTTGAGTATATTTCAGCACGTACACACTGATCTCGCCCGCAGGCTGAGGAGCGCGTTTCCATCTGTAGAGCTAGGATCTCTCCTCGAGCATTCCATTCCTGGCCTTCCAAAACCTCCTTTCATCGCAATATCTACATCTCAGTTTCACAGCTATTTCCCCTCACTGGCATCACAGAGTTTCACATGCTGGAATTAACTACCAAGATTTATGCTGTTCTATGTTTTGTCAAAAGAGTTTCAAAGCACAGGAAACAGCTGGGAGGACGGTCTGTCTGTTCTTCCCCCTCACCACAGAGTAGAGTATTTAAGAACATTCCCAAACTCAGGCTCGTACAAACTCTGGCTCATTTTTAAAAAAAAAAGTTGAAAAAGATTCAGTCTGAGGAACACATAAAAGAGTATTAAGAGATGCAGAAGTTCATCTCAGCAGCTCTGTCACTTTTGTCTTGGAAATTAAGAGTAGAAAAACAACTACTTGTATAATACACTTACTGACCTCATCCATTTTAGGTTTCTTTCCGACATATTCATCATCTTCGTAACCTTTCCTCTTCTTCCTAACTCCCATCCAGGAAAAAAGTGAAATGATTAGGTATTTTTATAAGTCAGAGTCTCCTTATTTGGCCACAAGATTAGATTACAGACATATTTGTCACATAACCTACGGAAGCCTCAGCTAGCTGCTTGCTGGAAGTTCGCAGTGAGTGGGTGAAAAGGGCAGAAAAGAAAAATCAGGAAGTCCTTTTGCCATCCACATATTTTAAGAAAACATTAACCCTTTACATGGTTCTTGTGTTAATCACGTGACTTTAAAGCCCTTGATTCTCATTACATATGATATCAAGTGGCCTTAGGAGCCACCCAGGATTCCAGTTCTGTGTTACAAAATAATCAGCATTACAGCTTTCTGTGCGGATCAGTACAAAGGAACATATTGACATATTATTGAAAGCACTAACTTTGAGTCTTGGTTCTCAGCTTCCAGCAGACACTCACAGAGTAAACATGTGAACAGACATCCTTGGGTGCACATGTCTGCATTTCCGATCACTCACACAGATCACAGAAAGTTAATATTTCTATAGCAACAGAAGAAGGCAGAAGTTTAACATCTCAAACAATAAGTGTCTACTCACGCGTTCATATTAAGCAAAAGCTCCGAGGTGTAACACTTCTCTAATTTCTGTTTTAGGGCAGCAACCTCTTCAGGCCTTGGCAGTTCGTATTTCTTTATGAGGTTCTTCATGCCTACAGTGGCAACAACACAGCTCTAAGCAAATTAAACAATCTCTGCTCTACCTTGTGAATTACACAAGCTTACCAATCACCAGTACAGCTACTGTTACTGCTTATCCCTCAAACTTAGGCTTCAGCCAACAGTTTAGCCCCCCTTCCACAGTTACACATTTCCAAGCAGCTTGTACTAGGGAAACAAAAAAACCTACACCAAAAAAATATAAATCAGAATGCTATAAAGAGAAAAAACAGAATGTAGGAAGCTTTAAAGTCCACACCTCTGTAAGGTTTTAAAAGCATCATATCTAGTTTTTAAATAGGCCCCAAGGACACTACGAGGCTACACGCAACATATTGCAAAGAGTTGAGAAAAAGCCTACTGTGTAAAATCCTCGTGTTTTTAAAGCAAGCATTAGACATTCAAACTCCCAAACTGCTCATTTGCAAAACCTCCCATCCCATGTAGCACTCAAGCTGTAGAGGACTGAAGATCACAGGTGTAAGACTGGACTACCATCTTACACTCAAGGTTTTAATTCTAAATGACACCAAGGTACAGCAGAAGCAGAAGGGTAGAAGAACTACCCTGAAACAAGTCATTAGTATCACTGACTCTGGATTTCCTCAAGGTAAATTACAATAATGTAGAGTTCACATTATTCTGCCAACAAGCTGCAAAATACACACGGATTTTTCACATACATTTTACCTCAGTTTTAAAAAATGAAAAGATTGGTTTCAATCTTGTTAAGAATGCAAACTGAATTTACAGCTACCCTGCAAGAAACAAGACTTTTTCCTCTACCACCAGTTCTCTGTAAAACAAGTAACTTGCAGATGCTTCAAAATTTCCTTCCAGCCATCATTTGTTTACAGAATAGCTACCTTTGGGCTAAAGCTGTCTTCCAGAATTATGCAAGTGAAGAGTAAGTGATCCCAGCGTTTCCTTTGCATCTCAGCAATGGAAACCTGAAGACTGGATTTGTTAGCAGGAAGAGAAAAGGAAGAGCATCTATAAATTTAAATTGAATTTATAAAACTTATTTGTAGACCCAGAGTGGCTTTTATGCTACATTCACTACTTCAAGTCAGTGTAGCCAAAGGACTGCATTTCCAATGCTATCATTCTTCCATTTTAAATGCGTGCATTAGCTTAAAGTATTAAATAACTAATTTCTTACTGGAAATATTTTAACCCAGCTTTTTCATTTAATTAAAAAAGGGCAATAATTGGTGTACTACATCCCCCATTATCTTAGCTAAAGCGTGCTAGCATTCTTGGTATTTTTATACATATATCTGTGTGTGTGTGTATATAAAAATATGTATTTTCTCACACTAGCCAACCTAAACAACTTTTGAAACATCTGCATAGCTGCAAAACAGAAGTGATGTATAAATCCTGGTGTGTCACTTAACATGAATCACTTCGCTTAAAAAAAGGTACCCTCTGGTGGTAGAAGCAGTTACGTGCAGGCTTTTGCCTGAAGCTGTAATAGTTAAGTCACAGCGCCGGAAAAGAGGCATTTCATCCTGACTTACAACAGCAATCATCTAGTTCCCAAAAGCAGATCTCTCACTTATCAGTCAGTTTCAAGCACTTAACTGACTGTAACACTGTTGTTCTGAGAAGCATAAGGCTCTTTGCCTTTTAATGTCATCTGTTTATATCACAGGTTCTCTCCCCCTGTATTCATTCACGTGTTCGGTAGTTCATACTACTGCCCATGTCTTATACCAGCTCTGAGGTGAAAAAAAAAATCACTTGAAGCACACCTTTCTGCTTAAAGCTTTTGCTGTTTGGAAAAAGCCATATTTTCTTCCTTTAGAAATACTGTTTACCATATTTTCCCAATGTTTACTTACATTTCATGCCATCTAGTAGCTTGGCCAAGGTCGGTCTATTGTCTTTCAGCATCAGACTTTCTGATAAATAACTGCAGAGAGACACGGAAGAGTAAGTTCTTAAAATGAAGTATCACAATTATTTGTGGCAGCTACCGTGAGTTAGTAAAACCTGTATTATTTATTATTTACATCTTCTAGAGCTTTATGATTAGAATTAGTAAGAACACTTTGGTTACGTAAAGGCTATAAAGTGATAAAAAAACAAATCTGTCACTTGCAACATCCTCCTTCTATAAAAACGTGGCAGAAGTTTTCCCTGGTCATGGGAAAAAAAAAAACAAGTTCCAACATTGCAGAATTAAACATTTGTAAGTGAGCCTCGCTGAGTTAAGCCAACTTAGGTTTAAGAATCTATGGAGCGCCATACTAACATGGCACTATTGCACAGTATGACTGCTGGAAAAGCAGCTACTACAGAAGAGTAGCCTTGAGACAGACCAACAGACAGCAAAGCCTGCAAGATGGGACCGCTGCTTTTGGCAGCTGAAAGCAAATCCCAAATGCTGTCAAGTCTCTCAGTCCCTTCCTCTTCCCTCAAAGATTCAAACTTCCTTTTAGTAGAACATTAACACATACACACACCACCTGGGTAAAACCCCAACACACATCAGCAACAATCCTCATCAAGATCCACAATCACCAAGTAGTTTTATCCCCTCCTGGGAAGTGGAAGGGATAAAATGGAAATGGATAAGGATAAATTACAAAAATCCATCTGTCTATGTCAATTTCAAACTCATTTCACAGACATACACAGCTCTATCAGCTACAGTTCCCAGACTGAGGCACCAGCCACCATGAAGATGGTAATTACCATAAACTCAGAGCTCCTTTGTTAGCACCACTGCTCTTATAGAGCTCAATTTTAAGAGTATCGTTTAACCTTGTGCTAATAACAGACCTGAAGATTAATCTGCAGCCACCTGTTTGCCAGGGCACAGCAGCACTTGTTTTTTTCTGACGCTCTAACTTTTTCAAGACTGACCTATAGACTGACATCATGAGAGCTACGGGTTTTCACACCTTCCACCTACTCAGAGGTGGACAAGACCTGAGCTGCAGCATTAGCTTCTCTCATGTCCAGCATCTCAAACTCACGTAAAACAGTAAATTACAAGGTTATAGCAACTGTGTGGTGCAAAGACGTGACAAAGACTTGAGTTCTTCGTGAGCATGGAAAGGTAAGCTTGTCAATCAAGGTACGTGAACTATCTACAAATTATTCTAGTTCTTTCTGTAAGCATGCTTTTCTGAATTTTGGCACAAGTAGCATAGAATATAAATTCAGGAATGAGATCAACAAGTTTCAAGTTATGATAAGCACCTGAAAGCTTTAACACTACTTTGAGAGGGCAGTGAACCCTGTAAAGGACACTCCCACACTGTCACACTGAATTGTGTAGGCTTTATCTCTGGGTCTCTACTGCAATACTGGCATGTCTTTAGTTTTTGGGGTTTTGGGTTGTTTTTTTGTTTGTTTGTTTGGGTTTTTTGTTGTTTTTTGTTGTTGTTGTTTTTTTTAAAGTGACTCTTTAGGTGTTTCATACTCTGTTTCTACTGTATTTCCATTTTCTTCACTCTAATCTTCAAGAGGAGTCTGAAAATCCTACGCTGTTCTAATTAGGAAAAAGTGATCAGTTTGACATTTTTTCCTTCTTCCAAGGGAATATAAAAACCAGACACCAACTAACTTCATTTATCACCTACTTTTTGAACATGGAAAAATGTTTAAAGAAGTACTAGTTCAGTTTTGAGACATAAAGAACATAACAGAGTGTAAACAATGAGTAAATACTCATTTCTACTAGAATGTCTAAACAAAACAATTTTATACCAGAAGCAAATAAACTGTTTAGATCGTACCTAGAACGGAAAAGACAAGACAAGACTACCTTTCCATATTAATTCCTGCTCTTGAACCACTAGACAATATGGCAGTGAGAGCAATCTGTGAGGGAGTGAAGAGCAGATACGCATCTGTCAGAGCCACTCGGTTGAGAAAGTCATCAGCTGTTTTCCTAAGAACTTCAGGATTCTCCAGCATTGGATAGCGAGTCTAAAAAGTAAGTATTTAGGAAAGTAAGTAGTTGTTCCTCGTGTTCTGCTTCATAATGTCAGAACACACAATTCATCAATATGTTGTAAAGCTAAAAAGTACCAGGTCAACTTCTTCTTATTCCAAAAATAATCTAAAGTGCCTAAAGACCACAAGTAAACCAACTCCCTTTCAGACAATTCTCTAGGTCAGCTAGATATTTTAAGACCCCAGGCACAAAAGGAAATGAAGCTTCTAACACAACCCACGACAGATTTGTATTACATTAGTATATGGAGTATGTAGCATATAAAACAATACTACCTTCAAATCGATTAGAAATCCCTCAAATGGCCTGTATGGATTGTGGACAATAAGATGGAAGTTCAGTTGCTGAATAAGCAGTAGTTCATATTCCAGTATTTGTTCAAGGGCTTTCTCCTGTCCAACAGGGCTTTCTCGAAGGTTACCAACAAACTGTACACTGGAGACGTTAAATTCATCTACTTTACAGGCTAAAAACACACATGTGAGCCTTGAGGAGGGGGAAAAAAAGCAAACAAATGACATATGGAGCATCCACCTTATTATCAACAGTTTTGTTCAAAAAATTTGTATCTTCAAAACACTGTATTCTAAACACAGCAAACTTTTCCAAAAGTAAACTGAAAGTGACCATACTTTTTCTTTACTCATATTTAAGATCACAGATGTCCTTTCTCATTTTTTCAAGTCTTTACAGATATAAAGATTATACTTTCAATGTTCCGCTTGATAGAATTACTCAAGAAGCATTGATAACTCACATTATTATCCGAGGATGATACTCCATCACTGAGTTATTGAGATAAAAGCGTTTGAAATACATGCAAGCTGTTCCCTAAATTAAAAAAAAAGGAGAGAAAAATAAGCATAGAAGCAAAACTGGATTAAGAAAAAATAATTAAAAAAATAATATCATAAAATGGAACAGGAATGTTTGAATATATACTGTAGACATACAGGATACTCTAAGGCACTAAGATGCACGCAATGCCATGACTTTAAATATCTCAAAGTCTAACATATTTATGCCTGCAAAAGCCCTGTGGCAGTTTGGTTATCTATTCCTCCATTTTTAGACATATATTTAGGAAGATAATGCTCAAGAAGTTGCCAAAAGTATCTTCCAGAGAAAAATCTGATATTTAAGTTAAATTTAAAAACCAAAGACTGAAAAAAATATCCCAAAAGTTGTGAGTAATCCCAGCCAAGGCATCTGACTTTTCACATCAGCCATTTGCCCAACACGTTCAATATTTATGCTTCTCTGTGTGCCTAGAAGTACTGTGGTCTGCCAGTGCCAAATTCCCAAGCTGATCTGAACACCATCAGCATGAAAGCAGATGTTTTCCAAGAACATCATTTGGCGAGTCTGACCCAGCCCAGACACTCTGCACACTTCTAAAACGGAAGACCTGGCTCCACAGAGCATAAAACTGCAGCCTACTGCTACGTTTCAAACACATCGTCAGACAAGGCACTCTTCATCTTTGTTATTCACCACATCTGCCGGAAAAAGGGACGACTGACATTTTAGACCTTAATGGCTGGGTGACAAATAAAACACAATTCTATTCCCTGCTTCAGCTGCTTCTCTTCTGAAACACACTCTTCAAGATAAATCAGTTCAAAGATTTTGTTTGTTTGTTTGTTTCCTTTTTAGGTTAGATTACTGCCAGTACAGGTGGTTGAATAAGCTTGCTTTGTGGTGAGACAAGCACCAATGCCTGAGAAACAACTGGATCAGACAGACCAACTTTTGAACTGCCTCCTTTAGCTCCAGTGACCATCATTTTATTTTCCCATCAGGACATAGATCTTTAGGTTTGTTTCTACCTTTTGCTTAAGGGAGAATAAAGGAAACGGTTAAAAGCCAACATTTGCAAATGTTAGCAGCCACAAGGACAGCATGGAGTTGAGAAGAAACTCTGTTTTTGATATGGCTGCACTGCCCAGAAAATAGAAAAATAATCAAAAGATAACCATGCTCTCAAGACCAAGACAAGAAAGTAGCAAGTAAGGAAATAAGAGGCATGAAGAGACCAAAGCCTGCTGCTCAGTTAGTCAGCAGACCATAAGTGCATCATAGAATCGTTTTGGTTGGAAAAGACCCTTAAGATCATTAACTACAACCATCAGTCAAACACTGCTAAGTTACTGCTAAACCATGTCCCTCAGCACTATGTCTACCTGTCCTTTCAACACCTCCAGGCGTGGCGATTCCACCACTTCCCTGGGCAGCCTCTTCCAATGTCTGACGACCCTGTCGGTGCAGAATTTTTTCCTAATATCCAATCTAAACCTGCCCCGGTGCAACTCTAGGCCGTTTCCTCTTGCCCTACAGCTTGATACTTGTCAAAGCCAGAGCGAGCAGGCACTGCTGCTTACCACCACGGATCTCGGCATGGCAGGCTTGAAGACAGCGCAGAAGTCCAGCAAACGCTTCTCGTAGTATTTGCATATCGCCAGCTCCTCGTGGGGCTCCAGAAATATAGGGTCATTCTGCTGGACCTTGAGGGAAAGCAGAGTCGAGCCTGACGGAGGGAGATGGGGCCCCCTTTCCTCCCCCCAACCCAGCTCCTTCCCTCAGAGGCGCGGGCAGCGCCGGCCGGGAGGAGGCCGCAACGCTCCCTGTCCCCCTCCCCGCCGACCCCTTCCTCACAACCCTTACCCCTCTGGCCCCTCACCTTCCCGCTCGCCACCGCTTTGCTGCGGAATTTGCGATTGACCTCGGCCCGGCAACAGGCCAGATCCCCCTCGCTGCGGAAGGTCCAGTGCCGCCTTTGCGTGCTGCTGTGGTACATAATGGCGGCAGCGGCGTCTAGCCGGCCGCCCTCCGCGCCTTACGGCAGCGCGCTTTACGGCGGGCGCGGGGCACTTCGGGAGTTGTAGTTTAGCGGGAAGGGGGAGCCTGAGGGTGCGGGGGGGTGCAGAGGGGCCACGGTACCGGCCGGTAGCCGGGGGCAGCGGGAGCTGGGAGGGCTGGACGTAGCTCTGGTGGCGGGGGTGAAAGCAACGAGCCCGGCGGGAGGGGGCGGGAGAAGTCCCGGACGCCACTGGAGGGAGGGAACGGGTGGAATAGGCCGGAGTGAGAGACTTCTCCTCAGGGCTGGGACGCTGCTCTTCGCTGCAAAACCAGCGCCATTATAGAACCATGGAATGGTTAGAGTTGGAAGGGATCTTAAAGATCATGGAGTTCCAACCCCCTGCCCTGGGCAGGGACACCTCCC
>JAOXJM010000019.1:76089799-76103169 GCA_026413425.1 Tringa solitaria
GTCGGATGACAACTCCCTGCATCTCACCTATTGTGCTCCGAAACCGGTTTGGCTGGGTGCTCCCATACACTTGCTCAAAAATCAACACTGTGGTAGAGCAGAAAAATGGCTTTCAAAAGCCTTCTTTCCTGTCAGCCACCTTGATCCTAAGTTTCCTCTGGTTTGTCCGGGATAGCTCAGGAGTCACTCAAATACCCATATTTTTTAGAGGAACATGGATTATTTGAGGTTCAAGTTGTAAACCTGCAGTAATCCAAAAGGCGTTGGTTTTGTTATAATATATTACGGGAAAATTGCAATACAGAACAGGAAAACAATTTCCTGCTCACGCTAAATGTGTAATTATGCAGCTGTTTGCACTCAATAAATTATGCTCTGAGCTTAGGTCAAGCAGCAGATTTATTTAAAAAATGCAAAGTAGAATGATTTCACGGAATGTAACTTCTATGTAATACAGTATGTTATATTCATTAATACTGTATAACGTGTAGTATATAGCATAGATGTATAATATATATTTCTGAAATAATATAACACAAAATTTAAACACATTATAAGGAAGTTACTAAATTTTCTATGCAAGTATATGAATCCAAGAACAATATGTTTGTGCTATGTGTGCTACTCAACTGCAGAGGGCTGCAGAGCCGATCATGAAGTAGAAAGCTCCTTTACAGAAACGCTCCTCCTCCTCCTCTTGTCACTCAGTATGCCTGAATGAAATTAACATTTTAACCCTTGACTGTATTTCTGTAATGAATGTAGTCTTCTCTAAATCTATTCCTTTCAGAAGATGATCTATCTGCCTTGATAATAGCTAGTAGAAATGGGTGGAAAGAGAAGCCTTGACCTAGAAATGTTCTGGGTTTGTTGGCAAGAGTAAGTTTAAGATTTTTTTCTATTTTAGTAACTTTTCAGGTGACTATTCCAGCAAAAAACTCTACCGTAGTTTTAAGTGTGTAACTTCTCTAAATGAAGCAAATCTCCTCAGTGCTTTCCTAAATGACTGAAAGGCTTACATACTTGATTTTGCATTTATATACTTGCTCCCATATAAATGTTGAAAAATATGTCTGTCCTAGAAGCCAGAAAGTATATTTGTTTCCCGTACAGGGTATGGCACATGATTGCATTCATTTTTAACTAGGAGGTGTAGAAGGGGCATATGTATATATCCCCTGCTAAGGTACAGTTTAAGTAGAGTATTTTTAACATCACTGTTTTACTTCTTTTTCTGCTTGAGTATACATTTCCGCATCGGTAATTTACATAAATATACATAGTCTATGCATAACGCATAAGATTTATTTTAAATGCAGGGCTCCCAGCTCCCACCGTGCTGTAGTGTATACAACAATTTGATTGGCTCTGCTCTGCTTTTATTACTGGCAATTTCTGGGAACACAAAAGAGGTTGAAAAGGCTGACAGGAATGGACAATATTTATTTTGTGAGAAATATTTGTAGCCTTTTCAAGGCAATTGTATTGCAAAGTTTTGCCTGCCATTGTTGTTCCTTGATTATTTTTTTTTTTCCCTGAGAAGAATGCATTAAAAGGTTTGTGATTGCTCTTTTGTAGATTCAGTCAGATCTGTGGGGTTTTTTTTTAGGATACTGCCAGTTTTTTTCCCTATTCGCATAAATGTGAGCACAAGCTATAAATAAGTAAAGAACCATCAGATTTCTTAGGGTCTCTCAATTAAATTAACAAGGCAATGCTAAGAAGCACCTGAAGAAGAACTTTAACTATCTTAACATATAGAAATTAAAATTTTTAGTTTATATTATTCTAGTTTTTAGTTTAGTCTTTTTAGTTTATAGCATTCTGCGTTTTTTTCAGGAGAATGAAGTGGCTTCTAAAGTGTACCTTCATGATTTATTTTTATCTGGGTCAGCTGATGCTGTTACAGCATGTAGGTTACCCTTACTTTTAATTGTCACATGTATATTTAATAGAGGACAAAGAAACAGTGTTGATTAACCAAGATGCACAAAGTTTTTACTTTTAGTAATATCTTATTCATGTCATTATGTTTATGCAGAAAGGAAATTGATCCTTTCTCTTCCTCTCCCCCCAAAAAAACTTGTTTATTAAAAAGGTTGGGGATCCTGATGCTTCTGATTATTTGATTTGATCAGTAATTTTCCAAGTTCTTCAAGCGTCTTCATGAAAGTAGATAGTATTTTTCCTGAAATAAAATGAAGGTCAGTGTGTCGGCCTGACTGCACCTGTAAGCATCCTTCTGTTTCATCCAGATACGCAAACAAAGGTTTGTTTTAAAAGCTTCTGTATTAGTAAATGACTTGAAAAAAAAACTTTTCTAATTTCTTTCAATATTATGGTGAAGTATCCAAGGTTACTATAGCAAACAGTTTCACAAGGTGTTTAACTGTAGATGATGAGGCCCTGTACAAGTTCTCACAGTTAGCTTTGATGAATATTTTTAATAGCTGAGGATACTGTCATTTCACCATCTGCTGCTTACATTAACTGTTCTGTAAATGAATTATTTTTAGCTGCTGATAACACATCACATCTAAGCAACCAAAACACAATGCTGAAATGTCTTTTTTTTTTTTAATCTTTTTATCAATGACAGCTGAATTTTGTCAAGCAGTTAGTATTCAAGTCCAAACTGCTTGTTTCTGATAGGTTACCTGAGCAAAACTTTTTCTTACTCCTGAGCTGATGAACAAGTAAATACACAACTTCTGAGGAGAAAATAACCCATATAAAGGCAAGGGAAATTGCAGAGCCTGCTATTCCACACGTCCTCAGGGGTGGATGGGGAGGAAGATGAAGGTGGCTGTTTCCCCCCCGTGCGATGCCCGTTTGTTTCTTTCTATTCCTCTGCAAAAGCCAGGGCTTTGGTTTCAATTCTGTGATACCATCAGTTCTGTCATAAACAAATACACAAATGTCCATAAAAAACTATTTACCCAGCTGCTAAAATGTAAAACACCTTTCGTGTTGCTTATCACCACAGAAAAGAAGCTTTTTTCCAGGGACACTCAAATGCCTGGACGGAAATCTTGAGCCAGTGAAGCTGCCAGATTGTGTGTTGTTTTACAAACCAAAAATTCAGAAAATCTTCTCTTACATTCACAAAATCAGGGCCTCTTTTTAGTCAACTTTGCACTAAATCAGCTTCTGATGAGATTTTATCATAATTAAACTTGGTGTAAAGATAGAAAGTTAAGTTGTGGGATTTGGAGAGTTTGGGTGTTTCTCTTTTTTTAGTTTGGTTTTCTTATTTATTTATTTTTTTCTGGTTGAGGAGTGAAGAAAGGCAATTGCCATGCATTAAATAATTCCGAGCAAAACGAGAGAAAGAAGAGAAAGAAGAAAACCTGTTTTGGTTCACTTAGCTCTGATCTTCCCACAACTACTGTAAATCCAGTACAGTGGAATCCTAATCAAGATGCCCTGGCAGATGGCCCTTTGTCTCCATTAAGAAGAGTACTTGATTAACGGAAGACGTTGCTTGAATAATAATATATTTGGGAAGATACAGTGCCCATCAAATGACTGAGAGGCTCTCAAGCCAGCTCCTCGGTGGGTGCAAGCCCGAAGGGCTCTGCTGGAGCCAGCAGAACTGTCTGAGCCTGTGGCTGTGTTTCCCAAAGTTAGAAACCAGCATACCTGGGCACAAACACAACTCCAATACCAAAAGGTATTTGGGTGCACAGGTCCTATTTATGCAGTGAACTGCTAGTGATTGGCCAAATCACTTGCTAATCAAGGTTATCAAGGGTGACCAAATCAGGGTGGCGGTGAGATACCTGCCACGGTAATCAGCCATGTGTAGTTGAGCTGAAACACACCACTGAGATGCAGGAATGAATGCTGGAATTACTGTGCACCAAAGAAGACTAGGCAGTGGATGAAAATGCTCATCAAGAAATCAGAAAAAGGAGTTGGTGAAGCACAGAGACACCAAAAACTCACGGATGCCATTGTGTCCTTAGGTCATGCCACTGATGTAAAGAGCAGTTGTCTTTAATTTGCAGTCATGGCTGAGAATAAAAATTTAAAATTATCCCTTTGTCGTAAAAAATATAAGGCAGTACCAGTAAACAATATTAGCAAGACAGTTTTCCTTTTAAAACACCCTTTCTTGGCTAATATGCAGCAACTGTAGTGTGCAAAACACTTTCTAGTCCTAAGGCCTTGAGAAGCGCTCGGCATCCTGCAAAAGAGCTCACTCCCCTCAGAAATGGATCGTAAGATCATCCTCATCACATCTACCTTTCGTATACCTGGTGCCTGTCCGTGGTGCCTCACCTCCACCCCGTCAAGACACAATCAATCACAAAACAAAAAAATGAGAACACCTCATTTTGACGTTAAGCACCTGAAACTAGTTTTCCACCTTTTCTATACTTACAAGGATTCTGATTCTTGCGGTCCTTCCCTTTCTGAGCAGACTATTCAGTGGGTGTCATTTCAGCAGCTGTGCAATTATTTCCGTTGTTGGCTTATTGTGCTGGTGTCAAAGTGCTCTCACACCATTAACATTGGTGCTGGGGCTGGGGGATGGGTGGGTCTGGGGCAGACCTGAATGCTCTGTGGGGCGTTGTGTTGGGGTGCAAGGACAGCGAAATGGGGTGGAAGCAGTCTCCCTGCATAAGAACAAGATGCATCCAAGCTTCCAGATACCGGGCAAAACCTCCTGCTCAGAAGGGTCTTTTCATGAGGACGTTGGTCCCAATCCCACTCAGTAAAACTCTATTATCACTAACACAGAAGGAAAGCTAAATCACAGTAGTGGAATGCTAGTCCTGAACCTGGTTTTACCATGAATGTACCAGAGATGCAAGATGTTCCATGAAGTCCTCAGCAAATTTTGCCAGCAGTTCCGTGCTGGCACACAGGCATTCCTGGTAATTTACCATGAGGGACACCTTAAATCTTAGAATCATAGAATGGTTTATGTTGGAAGGGACCTTTAAAGGTCGTCTAGTCCAACCCCCCCCTGCCATGAGCAGGGACATCTCGAACTAAATCAGGTTGCTCAGAGCAACCTGACCTGGAATGTTCTGGTGTTCTTAATTTCTGAGTTTTCCTCCTGTTTTTCTTGAAGATAGTTTGACTTCCTCTAATTACTAAAATTTCACAGTCAGGAGAACTGGTGGCATCTGCTTTATAGTACATGCACACATTCATGCACCTTAAATCAAGCCACAAGGATGAAATTCAGTGAAGCCAATATCCCAGAAATTTTGATCTGATGTCATGCTTCAGGCACCCTTCAACATTATCATTTTTAATTGGGAGCTGAGCCGCTCAAGTGCTACATTGCAATTTTTGAGGTGCTTTTTGAAGTTCAATTTGAAAGCGTTGATATCAGTTTCAACCAGGGCTTTTAAATGGTGGTGTTTTATGCCTTGCCTGTTTCACGAAGGAAAATGGGTAAAATCAAGGTACCACCACTATAAGCAGCCACATGAAAAACACTCTGCTTCAGAGCAATCGAAGAAGACAGGTCCATTGGTCAGTGCTGTTCACACAAGGAGGACTCCATCGCTTGCTGTGAGCACCAGAAAGGTTCCTGACCCAGCTGGAGAGCACTCGCTTCTTTCTTCTGCTGTGAAAAAATTGCCTTGCCACTTAGGTCAGCATCATGATGTAAGTCTTAATGAAAGATTGTGAGATGTCTGAGCAAATCAAGCCGTTTGGCCACCCTGATGCTCCTTAATCTATCTCCCTGCCTTTTTCTCCTCGTGCTTTTTATTTTTGAGGTAAGTAGTAGGGGGAAAGCACATTGTAGTCATAGGGCCGTAGCTACTATAATCACTTTCTTTTCCTCTCTTGCAGCTTGGGCAGAACTGGCATCTTGATTATTATTGACTTTATCAGAATCCTTTCCTTCCTGGAAGCGAAGCAAAACTTTGGCAGTTCGAAAATTATTCCTATCGTTTGAAATTTTAGTCTTCTGGGGCTGAGTCCTTAAGTCCTGATGCAATCCTTAGTCAACTCTCACTGCAGGCATTTGCCTGATTAGGAGATTTTCCTGATCTGCAGGGGTGCTATCACAGTAATTGTCAACACTGAGTCTGGTATCTGTCCTCCTGTCCTATAAGAAAAGGTGCATTTCTTTCCTATAGGGGAAAAAACCACCAAACCCACCCACCCTTATATATTACAGTATACTGTAATAGCCATCAGACTTTTGTAGCTGTTTTTTAAAATGCTGTGAGACAGATTTTTAGCTGATACGAATCCACTTAGTAAAGCTGAATTTAATGGAACTATATGGTTTTTTTTTACTTTTGCTGATTATATGCTCTTAAATTTATTGAAGAGTTACAAAAATTTTCTGCTTATTCACTGCTACATTCATCTGTGAAGATGTGACATCCTAGAAGTTCCCTGCTTTTAGAACCTCTTTGCTGTCCTTGTCTTGCTAACCAGAACGTAAATGGATGAGGAGTTACATCTGCATCCAAGAGAGGCTATCCTTACAGCTTTATCCATTCAGCATCCAATTAAAATTACTAAATTAATTCAAGTTAACCACCAGTTGCTTCAGCTTTCTGAGATTCCAACTTTTCTCTTCCTCTTCTTTCACAGAAGATTTTAATTTTATAGGATCTCGCATAGTTGTCAAGGAGACTGTTGTGGAAAAAGCTGGCATTCCTGGGGATATTTCCTTTCATGTGTTGCTGAGAATATACTATGCTTTGTAAGTCCTTTCTGTACCCCAGTGTAAGAGCCAGTATTTCTTGATTGGTTCGTCATTTCCATATGCATGCCTAGTGATGGAGGGTGTATTTTCAAATATCAATGCTTTCCGGACATTCGCTACTGCTGCTTCAGAAACAAGTTGTGGGTGGATTCTCAAATCCCAAAAAACTTTTTTTTTGACAGAAAGATGCACATATTATCTTGAGAAACTTATTAGGAAAGCAGCTAAAAACCACTGTAATCCTAGGAGAACATCAATTACCATGAGAAAGCACTGTCAAGATTGGAGGTGAAGGTGTGAGAAAGATCCTCAACTGTGTTGAACTTAACAGTGATCCCAGAGCTCATATGACCACAAAAGTACAGTTTGGATTTGCATTCTTTCTCTCTTTCAGCTCCATTTGTTGGGGTTAGCCTTTAGATCTGAACCATAAATCCATTTGTGTCACTCAAGAAACAGAGATCCAACAGAAGTATGGGCTCCCTTCCAGCATCCACAACAGGCAAATATAAGTTGATTTATTTGGAGAACTATTTATTTTGTTTAGGGTGTGCAGATCTTGAATGACATCTGCACGTCAGATTTCTGTCTATGAACATAGTAGCTGTATGAACAAATAAATACGGGGGTTTCATTGTCCTTGTAGACACGCCAGAGGGGTGACTGTGCCTGGAGACTGCCTGCACAACATTTCTCTTTTCAAAGTGCTTCTTTAGGTCTGGTTTCCCACGCTGCTGGAGTGGGCTTGGGACAGCCTTTGGGCTATATCACAGGAGAAAGCACTTCTGTACTTTGCCTCTTGGTGTGGATGGGGTGGGTTGGTCCCAGCCACCTCCATGGATTCCATCTGTCCTTGTTGACAGTGCGAGGAGGTGACAGTCACTTTCCTTGATGGAGCCTGACCTCATTGGCATTAATTTGAAAATCATGGAGTACAATGCAGCACAACAAAACTGAAAATGTCACCGGTGTTAGTTTAGTTATGCTAATTTAAGATTAAAAAAATGGAAGCAAGCATGGTAATGAAGGCACAACATAGTGATATCCAGGAGAATATTGATCCACAGTTCCCAAGATCTTATGTTCCAGCTACATTGGCTGAAGCCCACCTTGACCCATTTTCGTGACTGCTGTGATCTGAACCAGACAGACACTGTCAGCTCTCAATCTGCTAGCTGTGTTTTTGCTGCATAAACATGTTCTTGATCTGAATATGACTTCCCATAAAGAGACGACGATAAGGGAGTTCCTTTTGGCTTTAAAAATCTACTCCTCTACAGAAGACCATTTCCATACATGCATGCATATTTCCCCAGCTTGCCCGGGAGCTATGGCTGAGAAACCTGCACCATTCCCATGCTCACTGTTGTTTTGTAGCACACTGACACAAAGCTGTGTGTGAAAGTGTGTCCTTCATGTCCTCCTGTTAAGGCCGTCCCTACTGTGACCAGGGCTGCTTCTATTCATATGATAAACAGAAAGCTGCAGCCACTTCACATTATTATAAGCCTATTAGTTTTCAGGTGGTGCCCTTGTTGGGTAGGACTGTTGTGCGGGAAAGGAGCCTCATTACACAAAATCATTTGCAGGTTTTACATTTTAAAAAAAAAGGAAGAAAAAAAAAAAAAAGACAGGGGCTAATCTGCAGAAAAGATAAAGAGAGTTTGAACGGAAGTTTTACAGTTGCTCTGGGCCATTGGAAACCTCAGCAAATAAATCTGATAGTTCAAAGTCTCCAGCCAAGGATTAGCAAAGAGCGTGAAGTGGGATTAAGAGATGGGAGGGTTGTCATCTGCTGTGATCCTGCAGGTCACCTCCAACGTAATGCCAGAACTTTGGGTTATAAACAAACTATGTCCGATCCTGTTAAAAAATGCAAAGCAGAGGATCTCATCATGAGAGCACCACAGTGATCCTGCCCTCTTGGGCAGATGGGCAGCACAACTTGGGAAGAACCTCTTCAAAATGTCAGGATCGTCTGCTTAATGACTCACTAAATTTTTTGCTGTTTGCACATTCTTAAGGAACTGCTGATGTGTTCAGGCTCCCTCTTTTCCTTCAGCTGAAAAGTGAAATTTGTTGATTATGAAGGACTTTAACGGCATCATCCAAGCAGAAATCTGAAAAATTATATGTTAAATCAAGTCTCTGTGTTGGCCAATACTGTGCTTTTGAGTATTTGTATCCTATTTCCCTACTTTTTGTGCAAGAATGGGAAGAGGAATGTATTTTCTTTACATTTTATTTTTTTGTGGCAGATGTCCTAGACATCCAAGATGCTCTTGGTGTTTACCATGCCAGACCAGGAGTGACAGCTGAAACCTCTCCTTGTACAGCCAAGTACTTTAAACTTTCTTTTATCCACAGCCATTACTTTCCCTTATATCTCAACATCCCGCCTGTAAATTTAGCCCCAGTTTTTGAGGGTAAAGATAGTTCCCTGCCTGTTCTTATTATTAATGCTTCCCACCCCCACCATGTCCTTTCCTCCAGTACATTTCCATGTAATTGAAGTGGAAGAGGACTTGGGCTGAAAAAGCACGTTTCTTCTGACACTCCATTTTCAGACAGACTACCAGGACTCAGAGCTGGCAGCTCCTTGCCTTTTGCTTAAAAAATGAGTCTGCGAATGCAACCATGAAGGGATTTTGCATCACGTGTAAAATGCCATCAGGAAAGAACAATACTTTTCAGGCACATTTCCAGGTAAGGAGTTGGTGTGTGTGTGTTGGCCCATCGGCTGGACCATTGGCTCCACCTGCTTTGCCAATACTTGTACCTTATTAACTGTCAGCTCTCCCATTCTGAAAGATATTTCCATCTTGTTACTGACTCTTCTCAGCAATGCAGGTAAACCTATCCTAATAGAAAATAAAGCTTATTAGCTAAACAAACAAAAGCTGATTAGTTTATGCCACCAAAATAACGTGTTTCCATTTTACACCAGTTTCCTGATTAAAACATTAAAACATAAATTATGGAGATGGTAGAGTTTTTGCTGGTGACCTGGAAATCTGTAGAATCACTGGTTTTTTTGGTGGAACACTAAAGCTGGACTTCCTTGGTAGAGGTTCAGTCAAGCCAAGTGTGCAGCAGGTTTCTGCAGGGTCGTGATGGATCCTGGTTGCCACCAAGAGAGGACGGAAGAAGCACTGTACTTCATGGCCTTCACTCTTGTGTTACGGGGAATTTGACACTATTGATGTAACGATGGTCACCAAGTCAATGATTGGGAACTAAGAAACAAGAAAGAAGAGATATCTGAGAAACTGTCAGCCCAATACTTTTTTTCCGAGCACCTTGTGTAATCGCTACCAGCTGTGCAAAGAGCACAGTGGAGGAAAACTCTATTATTTGCTCCATCATCATTTTACACCACACTGGAAGTGATAAGGCAAGGTGTAAAGTGGGGGAGAATCAAGGATTGTTTAATTGCAATAAACAATATACCATCTCAAACTTTGCATAACGGGCATTAAAGGACTATTAGAGATTTTCTAGGTTTCAGAGTTTCTGATTAACATTATGGGAATAAAACCCCCAGCCCAGGAGTGAGGCTACTTTTCACTGTGCATATTACAATCTTTGTTCAGTCCTTGTTATTGTACTTTTTCTAGCCTGAAGTATTTATCTACTTTGGGTCTTGTTGATGTTATCCTATCACTGCGTGCTCCCATCCTGTTAACAGTCCAGAGGAGTTACTGTTTGCAAATGTTCCAAAAGATGTAATGGTTTACTATTGGGAGGCTTGCAGTTAAAACCTGTTGGAACAGAGAAAAGGATATGCCTTTCAAAGCAACCCTTTAAGAAAACTAACATATTTATTCTGTTTATATTGTGCATCGAGATCAACTTTGGAATTTTTTCTTTCTTTTAGCTAAGACCATACGTTGCTTTTGAAAGTTGGGCTAGAGCCACTGTGCCACATAGCAAACATCAATTCAAGAGTGTAAAATCATACGGCAGGTCTGCAAAAGATTAATTTTTTCTCCAAAAGTTACTTTAGGTTCAAAAAAAATCTGCATGGCAAAATGGAAGCAAACTGCAAGTGCTTGAGTGAAGGCAGTGGAGAACTCAGAGACAAATCTGCGAAGGTGAAGGTTTGCAGAACCCTGCTGAGATTTTAGCTAATAAGCTTTATTTTCACAGTTGGGACAGGGTGACTGTGTGCGCCCAGCTGGTTCCTGTGACTCATTTGACAGATGGTAATGCATGACATCACCAAAGCTGATGTTTTATCCTGTATTTTGAGCATTGATTTTGCCCATAAGTGCAGTTATGCATGTACCATTAACTCAACTCTTGGGGAAATTGTATGTATCTGATCACACTACCTGTCTGTTAGTGTTGCCTGAATAATTCTTAAACTTTTTGGCCAGTTTTGATGGCCAGCCAGAGGGCTCAAAGATATTAATTTCTTGTGAACACTATAAAGAATTGGCAGCTACTCGCAGAAAGGGACCTGTGTTCAGCCGTGATGAAAGTGGAGACGTGAAGAACTTGGCCATCCTCTTCCAGCTGGCAGTAGCCAGCAAACTGAGGGCAGAGTGGGAAAGGCAAGCTCAAATTAGCCCTCCCTGGCGAGGCAAAAGCAGTTGTAATTCAGATCCTTGTCCTTTCTAAGAGGCAACAGCCAGCTGGTCGATCAGCATGCTCGCACTGGCTGATCCATCAGCACACGCATAGTCATGGCACACGCTGTCAAGCACGGCAAACAGAGGATAGGAGAGGGAGGTGGATAAGCAGCAGGAAAAAATTAGGGGGCACAGGGCACACATCCTTAGGATACTGGTCCTTCTTAGTTCATTTTCTATACAGTGAGCAACGTTTTTCCTCCACCGTCACCACGTAGCAAGGCTGGAGAGGCTAGCCAGCAGCATGAGAAGGAATATTAGAAGGAGGAGATGCTCTTTGGCAGGCAACCCTGATGTGGTTGTCACTGTTTCTCCTTTCAGCAGCTACTTATCTATGACATGATCAGCTCTGTATAACAGGCAAAAATCATGCACACAAAGGGTGGGGTTTTTTTTGGTAGGATTTGGGGTTGTCGGGCTGAAAGAAATATAGCAAAACCCAATGATCACACTGGAAGACCCCTATGAATTTGTTAGAATGTGACTAAATCTGCACTTTGAAATTCATTATTGGCTTTAATCAGACTTATCCAGGCTTATAAGTCTAATTACTTTGGTGACCTTTAAAAAAAGGTCAGGCTTGCTTGCCAGGTAGATTCTCTGCATCTGAAACATGTGTAATTATCATAAAAAATATGAAGACTGTAGATCTTCCTCAAAATCAGTGGAAGATTGTTCTTTTATTCTTTGTCTTCAACAGTAGCAGCTGAGGCCAGTAATTCCCATGACTTCATTAATATGCTTTGCTTTGCTAGGCATAATTTGCAAAATATTCAGTAAAGTCTTTTATTCTTTTTGCAAGATGATTTGCCAACGTCTTTGGGTGTCTCATTTCCCTTCTGTAAGAACAGAAAACATGAATCTAAACTCAGACTTCTGATCTGCATTCACGTTTCGGCAACATACTTAAAACTGCTGCTTTAATGATGTTTCAAGAATTGCTTTGGATAGAGACAAACAAAAAAAAAAAAAAATGAAAAGAAAAAGAGAAAGTGATACCACTAGTATTTTCTTTTAAAATATATTGAGGAAAGAGGTGATCCACTGCCCATTTCACTTGAATTATTCTCTGCTCCTCAGAGAAATGCAGTTACAAGGGGTCATATCTACTGACTCGGTATGGGTCAGATGTCTTAACAATATGATGCTGAGCAAACATCCTCTAAAACATTTTTTATCAGAATACCTGGCTGCTGTCAGATGTGCTCACTGGGGCATTTAGTTTGTGAAAGGCTGTGTGAAAGGAAGGGTAGAAGTTAGTTCTCCTTTTTCTTTGGATGTACAGGGGTAATTAGACTTTGGGTACAGGGGCTGCCTTTTTTAAGACCTTACAGTTTACCTGGGTGGGAATCTGTAAGACATGGTACAGCAGATCGAATGGTGGAGAGAAGGCATTTGGAGACTCCTGTGATCAAGGGAGGGAGAAATCATGTGGTGAGAAATTCCTGTCGGTTGATCTCAGTTCATCTGCAAAACCAAAGGCTGAAGGGGACTGCCGAAAGTCTATCCCTTCTCCAAGACCAAGAACAACTCTTGTCAACAATTGCTGATTGTGATACAAGCTCATCCTAACTGTTCCTAAAAGCCTCTGGAGATGGAGAGTCCATGGCATCACCAAGCAATTTATTTCACGGTTTCCTCACCCTTATTGTCTGAGAGTTTTTCTAATGGTGAATCATCCTTGTTCAGACGTGGATATGCTGTTCCCAGCCTTTAGCAACCTTTGCATAATTGAAGGCTCTTACCATCTGCTTCTGTAGTGGGTTGATGCTGGCTGGATCTGGTAGCCACCAAAGTCGATCTGTTTTTCCCCTCCTCCGCTGGGCAGGGCAGATAAAATGAAAGGCTCATGGGTCGAGATAAGGACAGGGAGCAATCACTCACCCTTTACTGTGAAGGGCAAAACAGACTTGACTTGGGGAAATTAATTTAATTTATTGCCAATCCAATCAGAGTAGGGTAATGAGAAATAAAACCTAAACCTTGAAACACTTTTCCCCCACCCCTCCCTTCTTCCTGGGCTCAACTTCACTCCCCATTTCTCTCCC
>JAOXJM010000019.1:76103269-76114596 GCA_026413425.1 Tringa solitaria
CTTCACTCCCCATTTCTCTCCCTCCTCCCCCCAAGCAGTGCAGGAGGACAGGGAATGGGGTTTGTGGTCAGTTCATCACACCTTGCCCCTCCCTGCTGCTCATTCCTCCTCAGGGGAAGGACCCCCAACACTCTGCCCCTACTCCAGCATGGGGTCCCTTCCCAAGAGAGACAGTGTTCCATGAACTGCTCCAACCTGCGTCCTTCCCATGGGCTGCAGTTCTTCACCAACTGCTCCAGTGTCAGTCCCTTCCACGGGACACAATCCTTCAGGAACGGACTTCTCCAGTCCAGGAACAGTCTTGCCAGCAAACCTGCTCTGTTGTGGGCTCCTTTCCTGATGGGGCCACAGGTCCTCCCAGGAACCTGCTCCAGCATGGGCTTTCCATGGGGTCAGAGCCTCCTTTGGGCATCTACCTGCTCAGGCGTGGGGTCCTCCATGAGCTGCAGGTGGACATCTGCTCCATGGTGGACCTCCATGGCCTGCAGGGTGACAGCCTGCCTCACCATGGTCTTCTCCACAGACTGAAGGGTGATGTCTTCTTCAGCATCTGGAACACCTCCTCCCCTCCTTCTTCGTTGACCTTGGTGTCTGCAGGGCTGTTGGTCTCACGTATGCTCACTCCTCTCTCTGTTTGCAATTGCTGCTGCACCTTTTTTCCCTCCCTTCTTAACTGTGTTGTCCCAGAGGCACTAGCACTGTTGCTGATGAGCTCGGTCTTGGCCAGCAGTGGGTTCAGCAGAAATGCAAAAGTTGAGGCACCTTCAAACACTGTGCGGGTCCCAGGTCCTTCACCTGGTCTGTTCTCCCTTGGTGCATCATTTGCCTGGGTACTTCCTCCCAAGGACAATACTGTATGTTGAGGAATAGCCTATGCTTTCCTGCCATATGTCCAATTTGTTAAGGTTATTTTTAATTCTAATCCCATCTCCAATCAACTGGCAGTCCCTCTCAGTTAGTTATTGTCTGAAGATTCATTAGGCGTACCTTGTATTCTGTCAACAAAGTCTTTAATGAAAATTAAAAATCAAATGCCACCAGACCCTGAACAGCAACTTGCAGGATCTCACTGTTTTCATCTTCCCAGTTTGATAGAAATACATAGATAGCTATTTTCTGGGTACAATTCTTCAGCCATCTGTAGCTACCTTAAGTATAACTGTGCTGCCCATTCCTCCTTGCTTACAAGAAATTTAATGTGAATATTTATGCTACCAGTTGGGCAGTAAGAGAGAAAGAATTTCATAGTCAAATGGATAAAGTGCAAGGTAGACCCAAATCCCTCATCTTGTATAAAAATCTTTTCTTTGCACTGCTTTCTGAAAAATAGATTTGTTCATTAAAAAGATGTTAAGATACACATTGAATATAATTGAATCTCTTGCACTGCAGCTTAGTTATCTCATAATTGGAGTGGGCGAAGAGCACACACCCAATTAGCGATGGTAGTTCAACCACTGCTTGGTAACTCATTGCTATCCCACAACTCATTTTTGGTCCTTTGATGACTTCTCTTCAGTAATGAATTTTCCACATAGCTCTAAGTGCAGCACAGGCAGTGGAGCTGGGTTTTCTCACATTTGAGGTGGACTTCCATTCATGTTATTCCATTCGTCATGTAGGAATTACTCCTGTTGAGCTCAATCCCTTCTTCCAAAGCATTCATTCAGCCATGGACATGGATGTGGGCATGGATTTGGACATATACCACAGAAATAGCTAAACCATTCATGGCCAAAACCATAGAAAAGTACTGTCACCTGCTGTCAGTATTTTTTTTTTCTATTTATTCAGCAAACAGGAGAAAAGCTGCTTTGGAGTTCTGACATATATTTCTTTCTTTACAAATACTACAGGATTTTTTTTCTTTTCTTTTCTTTAAACCTTTCAGACTTAGGAGGGCACAGTTTGCCGTGTTTTTCACGCAAGCTCTGTTGCAAGCTATTCTTATAAGGAGATCGTGGATTTGCTACTTTGCATTAAAATTGATTTTCAAAGTTGAAAAATTAAACTAATTCAAACAACTAAAATAGTTATGTTCACTCCTAACTTAGTGAATGATTAAGGGACAGTCAATATGAAAAAAAAGCTGAAAAACTCGTGCATACCCTGTACTTAAATAAATGGTTCAGATGCATTTCTACTATGCCTCTATGGAGTTACTGCAGGGTTGTCATTAAATTTTTGCAAATATTTCTAACTTTTTAAAAAACATATGATAGTAAAATTTAATATAAAATTAATACCCACGAGTACTATGAAGATGTTCCAAGCACAATGAGAGAAAGTATTTAAATTTTGCAAAACAAAAAGAATTTCCATTAAATGCTATTAATATTTTTCTCTTCTTCTCAACAGCTGTGCTTTAGAAGGACAAGGGAAAGAGTTGGGGTTTTTTTAGCATTTTGAAACATGTTTGTATTTGAATACTTCCTATTATTTGAGCAACTCATTCATCCTTATTCTAGAAGAGTTTCAAAACATGAAATACAAATTTGTATTTATTCTTAGGCGAAAAGAAATGAGATCTTAGGAAATAAATCATCTGCAAATATATCCTGATGAAACTAATGTTTGTTTATACTCGTGTCTGAATCTTACTTCCTTATGGGTGATTTCTTATGGAGTCAGAGCAATTATTTTTGTCAAATTTAATCTCATAATAGAAATTGTTTTGATGCTCTTCCATAACATTGTAGCTCACAAATACCCAAATGCAGGTGTGTGGATTTGGAACTCTACAATTCAATACGTTTGGACCTAGCACTAGACCCTTTTAGCTTATATCAAGAGTAACATGACAATGTGTAAAATTCTTGGAGAGAGAATTTTTTTGATATGGTGGTAGCATTTTCTTAGAGAATATTTGAATCATATTCATTCCCAGTGTTGTTTTGTCTAGTATAAACAGGGAACTTACTATTTGAAGACACATATATCCAAGTCCAGTCCAGGTTAAAATATAAGCAAGCTGTAATTCAGAAGAAAATTTAAATTACTATTGAAATAACTCTAAAGGTAATAAAAAAATAAGCCACATCTCTAAATTTAGCTTGTGGACCATCCAAATTGGGAAGCTTCCATTGAATTTCCATCGTGTTAGAGTGGACTTCTGCTTTAGAAACAAGGAGTTGGAAAAACAGCTGGAAAGAGATAAACCAGAGCAATAATGTTGCCAATTCAGGTATTCTTGGTTTTGGATTGGGTAACATACCCTTTAGGTCAGTAACACTGTTGCTGTCAGGAAAAAAAAATAAAAAGTGATAGGGACTTTGTGTTGGAATTGATATAAATGTTTTGTTTTGATATGTCTTAAAGGAGGATTTAGCTTTGAAAGCCACCTCTCTTGGATAATTTATGTTGTTCTCCACCCAGAAATGTTTGCATGTCCATGGTTAAAATGCCTTTATACTTGGACTATGAAATATGTATGCATATACATACATAAATACGAACAATACTTCATTTTCTGAATTTAAAAAGGCACAGCTGGGAGCCCCTCCAGGATCATAGTCCCTGATTCTGGGATCCAAGGATGCTTCTGCCCAGGGTAAGCTTCTTTGTGCACTGTAAACACCCCTATCATTTTGAATCACCTTTGAAAGATCCCTGGGGGTTCTCCACAACCTTTAGTCCTCACAGTTTCCAAGACCTGTTACAGGCTGTAGCTGTAACACAGACAGTTGGCCTATAACGACCATAGCTATGAAACAAAAGCAAAAAGGTGTGACAATGAAAAGCCTGCTAAAACTATTTGCCATCGACAATATTCTTTGAAAAATTATGCAGTGCTTTTTACATTTCAAATTCAACCATGTGCCCTAATAAGCCAGGGAAATCGCAGCTCAAGATGCTTCTTCTCCAATCAATACTTCAAATTAGCCCCTTTCAAGGTTTGCCTCTTCTGGCAAATTAGGTCAGGATAGAACATGTACTTGGGAAATAGTGTCAGCTAACTGCAAATCTAACTGTAGTAAGGTTTTCCCTATGGGGTTTTCTCAAGACCTGCCACAATATTAAGTGACAGCCTATGTCCATGTGAATGACAAAATTATTTTAGCATCCTCTTAACAAATGTAACTCCTAGAGTTCATGCCCTAACTTGATCTAATTTTCTAACAGAGGAGAGGACTTTGGCTTCAGTGAAGCATATGAAGTGATATGAAGGGTCCCATCAGATTCTTTTTCATTCTAGCAGAAAATTTTAGTTTTTATTTCAGCAATATATTTCATTAATATGAGGCAGTGTTCAAGTGGGACAGTGTCATGACTCCAATCTGTGAAAAAAAAACAACAACAAAAAAAAAATCCATGGATACTGTAATTCTTGGAGGATCCCCAATTTGCCTACTACATTATTTAAAACGTTGGAGGAGTCATTATTTTAATTTATTTGAGAGAAACAAAAGTATGCACTGTAAAATGGGCCTGGATACAATGTTTTCAGATAGTTTTTAGATAATTTAGATAATTCCAGGAACTAACTGCTCCTGGAAAGAAGCACATTTATTCACTGCACACAAATTAATTGCACTGTGATAGTAAAATTCAGTGGTCACAAGCTGAAAGGAAAAAAAGTTCAATCAAATGTAAGGCAAAAATATTCATCACTGATTAGTGAATGAAGCAGCTTCTCTACAGATGAGATGGGTTTCCCATCATTGGAAATAATGAAAACATGACTGTTTATCTGCTAAAATACTTGCTATTGTTCTCCTATAAATTATGGGTCAGTGTATAAACTAATGGTTGAGTTTGCATGCCCTGTGGTACAGAGGAGGTCAGATTTGGTGATTGCAATAGATCTGTCAAGGTTTAAAATATATGCATCTATTACCATCGATTTTTAGGCTACTTAGACATTTTTCTGTTTGAAACAATGTACTTTTAAAGAAAACAATAGCACAAAATAGGTGACATTTCAGCAATGCCAAGTTGTGTTTGAAAACAATAATGTTTTACTGGACTTTCTGTTGAGTTAGTTATAAGACAGTAAAAAAAAATTAAGAAAAGAGGCCTCTCTCCTTGTTTTGTAGCTAAAATGGCTCTACACTCTAAGTACTTTTATTTCCTTGAGCTTAAAAAGAATAACTGAATAGAAAATAGTTTCAACTCCATTTTTTCCTTTTCTGATACACTGGCATTCAGGAGTGTGTGTGTGTGTGTGTGTGCACATTTTAAATTAATTTGGTTTACTCTGAATTATATTAGAGTACATACATTAGCAAACTTTTATTACAAAGTCAAATCTTTTCCTGTTTCTAGCAACTGGAATATAGTTGCTTTCACGACTGGGCAGTAAGTTTATTAGGGGACAGGTATAAGAAACACAAATCAATAATCAGACTCTTATTTTTACAGACTTCATGCGTTCAGAGTTGTGATGGTGGATGAACATGACAGCGATAAATTTTTCTGTGTAGGGAAGAACGTTTGTAATGTATTAATTCACGGATACCTGGCAAGGAATCAGGATGTTCTGGCATGGTAGACAGGGTTGTGTGAGTTCTATGTGATGCATTTGTGCGTTTTATCTGTGCTTGTGTGTGAGTGTCAATGTTTGTGCCTATGTGCACGCTTCTTAGATTAAATTAGCAATCTACACATGCAATTATCTCATGTAGACTTCACTTTTTTTCAACTTTGTAAAATGTTTTCCATATTAAGTGCAGCTCAGTCTTGTAACTTCTACGGTTTGCTAGTACAGTATCTCTTTAACACAAATACTTTTTTCTCCCCAGCATGTGATAGTCAAAGAATCCTGGTTTATTATAAAAAACAAGAAAATTGCTTTTAAATGTACTGCTTGTCCACCTTCCTTCTCCCTATCTTCCCTATCTACCAGCTGCCTGAAATGTAACTTTCCAGAGTATCAGGCAGCAGTTCCCACTGGGAGGGATGAGCAACTATCTGCTCCCCACACATCCCTCCCTGCCACTTCTAATTCCTGAATCGGTGTGAATCTGCTGTCAAACCAGGTTTTACCACCCCAGCGGAACTAGCATGTTTGGCCAAGGAAAGCATTTCTCAAGTCCACAGAAATTAAGTCCAAAATATGCAATATTTGTGTTTTCAAACCTTGAGCCAAAAGAAAGCTTATACTAGTAATGTATGCCCATGAAAGTTATTGTAAATTTTCTTTTAGATTTTAAACAAAGTTTCAAAGTGTAATTAAGCTAAATCACCTGGTCAGCAGATGAAATCTTATCTATAAGCTATCTACATTATACTATGCATCTATACAATATACTATACACGTATGTGTATTATTTTTTGTATGTATGTAGAGATTTGAGTCATCATGCGTTATTTCTTCTAGATAATTTGAAAGGCCAGTGACAGATGGAACTTCAAAGCAGGACAAAGACTCCCAGTTCAATACCTGCTTGGTAGCCCTGCCCTTTGGAAATTTTTCAGATTACTTCAACAAAAGGCTTTCAAAAACATGGTTGGCTTAAAATGTCTATTACAACCCTCAATTCCCTCTTGCCTTGTATGATGTTCTGTCTGGAATTGGGAAGATGAGACCTATCAAATTAAATGGCACATTTTCTCCTTAGCTGCTGCAGGAAGCCCATAAACAGCTGATCAGAAAGCAGGAAACCATTTCAATCAGGGACCTGACATTCTCATAGCCCAAATAAATGTCCTGAGCCAAGTCTGTCGCTTTCTATTGCTAAGTTCAGGACTTCATAGCACTTCTGAATGAAAATACTTCAAAACAGGAATGTCAATGGAAGATGGTTTATTTTTCTTTTTTCTTCAAGAAAATTTTTAATCTCTTTTTCTATTTTTTTTTCTATTTCTTTTTATTTCATTCAATGAAGCTTGGCAACAACAGGTGGGCCTCAACTGTCAAAAGAACTTGTCCCAGTTGAGGGAACAAAACTAATAACTACATTTTCAAAAAGGATCAGCACATTTAAAAGTCTCTTCAAGATCTGGGCCATGTACGTGACAATGAGAGCTGGGCTGTTGGCTACTGAGCTCTTCTAAGATTCTGACACTCCTTTGGGGGATTAAATGGGAACTGAGTCTTTTTGAAAGATTGGACTCAATTGGGCTGTGCTGAGCCCTTTTAAAATAGAGTTCTGTGCATACATCTTTGAGAGGGTGTCTGCACTAGACTGTGAATAACATGAAATTTTGTATGGAAAGCTTTCTTGTTATGGAACATTATTAATAAAAACTGCACACTGAGGTGTAGTGACAGGAGGATGATTTAGGATGGCAGAAAGCCCCAACCTTCTTTTCCTTTCCTTTGAGAATCTATACTGACATGACATTTCTCTTTCTTTTATTAGTGGAAGATAGGTGAGCAGTATTCCCCCTGTTTCAGGTCAGTGATTGACATGATATCTGTGTGTTGAAAAATACCTGCCTGCTGCAGATCACTTTTACCCAGCTGAGGAGAAGTTTTGAAGAATGGGAAGTTTTACTAACTTTGATCTAGCTGAATTGTTTTGTAAATGCTGCTGAGGTTGAAAAAGAATAGTGCAAATTTTGCCATTGAAAAATTCCGGTTCCTAAGAAATCTTTGTCAGTACTGTGCTGCAAATGTGTTCCAACCTGGGCTGGCAAGTTATAACCTGATGAAGCGAGGTGAGCCAGCTTCTTAGAGCCTAAAAATGTTAACTGTGCCAGAACGAACGCAGCATCACATTTCATACGGGTTTATTTTTTGTTCATTACACATCTTTGGCATTACCAGTGTTGATTTCTTGTCCGCACTGTAGAATTCAATAGTCTCCATTTCAGGCACAGTTTGTTTTATGCTGACTTGTCAGCCCTATTTTAATGGGCCTAAAACCGTGCAACTGGTGAGGTGCAAAACAGCTTAGGGGGAAATGTCAGCTACAGAGATTTTCACAACAGATGGTCACTTATGGGGGGATTTACAGAGTCAGGTATTTCTATTTAAATTTTTTAAAGATTGCAAAGCATAGAATTGTGAAATATGCCTAGAGTAACTGATACTTTTCCCTCTCATCAACATGAATAGATGCTTGTTGGCCACTCTAACAGATGAATGAATGGGTGTGAAATGTTTAATTACATCTGTGGCATTTATTTCCTTTAGCCACATTTTGCTAAATTCTACAGATCCTGCACAGCTGCATCTTGGAGTGAATTCATCATGATGTCATCAAACAGCTTTATTCTAATTATACATAATCATATCTATTGAGGCCAAGTGATTATGACAGTTCCTATGGAAAAGATTTTCTTAGTTTCGTTTAAAGGAAGGTGTAAAGAAATATCTCTCATTTCCCATTGACATTTGTAGACATGGCAGGTGCTCAACACATTCAGAAGTGTATGCTCCAGTCAACGTTTTCAGAAGTACTGGTAGTAAAATGCTTAAGCAAAACCATCACTGAAGGAACCCCATACTGGGGCAGTGGAAAAAGTAGACTTTAAAGAGCTGGGAGGTTTGCAGCTGAAGAGCCCCGAGTGCCTAACCATGTCTGAAGGTCTGGGTGTCCATTCACCTGGAGAGCAGTCCTGCAGCTGGTCTTGCACTACAGGCACCATCTGAGGCTCTGGCAAAGGGTGAAGTTTCGCACGGATCTGGTGAAACATCATCTGGTTTTGCAGCAGATTCGGAGTGGCAGGTTTAATGAGGGAGAGCATGCAACAAGCCCTCCTTTAGCGCCTTCCATCACAACCCGCTCTTCAGGCAAGAAATGCAGATGCATCATCTCATTTTAGCCAGGAGGTATTACTGAAGTACAGGAGAGCTTGGGAACTTGTGATGTTGCAACCTCCTGTTCGTGTTTAATTCTTTGCAGAAAATACTGAGCAGAAGGAAATCTGAAAACAGCACTGGATAAGTGCAGTTCTGTGTATTATTGCATGAATATCCCATCTTAAAACCATGTGCTGAAAAACAATGCTTTTCATGATAATCCACAAGTTCAATAAAAATTTAGTTTAAAATGTTCCTGGCTTTCCAGTGTAATGGTGTATCTGAATGTTGCAGCCTCAGTATAAACCATATCTTCTTTCTAATAGAGAATAATTCTTCCATTCATTGTACCTTGGTGAAGGCCAGAATGTTTTTCTGTTATTCCTTGATCACAAGGCAAATTGAACAATTTACTGAACTTTGAAAGCACTCTGAGAAAGCGGAGTTGTCCCTCTGCATTCATTTTGTATTAAGCAACGGGACAGATGCAGCTCCACCCCGTCGTAGCCCACCTGGTCACACCAGACATGGATTCCCTTTATCTCAGGGGAAGGAGCTGAGAGAAGGCCTCAGTGTGGATCTCTTGGGTGAGGAGATCCAAGACCTTGAAGCTTCTGGGTATCTGCCAGAGGTTCTTTTCACCTTGTAATGTGCAGTAGCACAGTAGCGGGGAGACATTCATGGTAAGTCCACCGGCAATGGAAGAAGCATCTACACCAAAGCCCATTTCTGGTCCCACCTCTGCTTTGCAAGGTTCTGGTTGTATTAATTTTTACAAAGTCACATTATTTGAACATCCTTTTTCTTTCTTGCCTGCCTACTTTATCCAGGGAACATGACAAAAACTGTTAAGTTACAAGTATTTTTGAGGCAAAGTGTTTTTATTGAGTTCCAGAACTTCATTAAGCCACCAACTCCTCCTTCTGATGTGAGGCCAATTACACTTAGAGTGGTGCTCAGCTTAATTCATGAACCACTTAGGCTTCATCCAGACCCAGGCCCATCAACTCAGGTCTGTGATTTTCAGCCTGCAGGTATGTTGCAAAATATACTTGCTCGGGTGACAATATGGTTTGAAAAAGACTTGGAGTGGGGTTTTGGAGACTGTGCTATAGTACTACAAACACTGAGTGTGGTCTCTTGTGTGGCTTGTGTTGTTTCTGTAGTTTTGGGGAACTTCACATTTTCAAAAGCGTCCTGCATGGGCATCATACTGACAGCTTACAAATCTCTGTGTGAAATTTTATCCCCTTCAAACTCACATCAGGGCCATAAAAATGGAGTCTTGACATAAAAAAAGACTGCCCTCTACCCTCTCAGTTTGTGTTCACACACCTCAGTATCTGCCATGTTTTATTTTCCAATTTATAAAACAATTTCTTCCTTAGTTTTTTTTTAAACTTTTTTTTTTCTTTAGCTGTCAGTACAGGAAATTTATCATACGTGGAAGCCTTGAGTATAACAGATGACTATTGGATCTAAAATGACTGTGTCTGGGGTTATGGCAAGAACTGTCTAAAACTCAGTTATGTCAAGTTACTCAGAATGTTAATTGAATTTTAATTTCTACAATTTCTATTATATACCATGACAGAAATGAACTGTACATAAATAAAATATGTAAGACTAATATAAGCTCTGTGCTGGATTCTTTGATATACATTTTTCTTTATAGCACGATAATATATTTTCAGATATTTCTGCTTAGTTATGTTATTCAATTCAGTGACTTCAGCAGTCCTCAGCCTCCCCAATAATAAAAATCTCTGTAAAGCAGATTTTGACTATTTTTTATAGTTAAGAAAGACTAGTCAGTGTAAAATAAAACTCTTGATAGTACCACTTCTCTAAGAATAGCTATGTGATGTTAGTGCTACGGTGACCACAGTGTAAAACGTGTCGAATGGGAGTATATCCCAAAAAAGAGTAGGAGCTCTTCTGCATTTGGCTTTGCTATCATTTATGTACAGAATGAATATTCAGCTTTCAGCAGTTTTGCTGGTATAAAGGATACTTCGTCACCCAAGTCATCAGTATTCTCACTAGAAACCTGATGACAGGACAGAGAATATGCCTCTTGCGTCTGCAGCCTGTTTTGTGCTGGCACCATTGCCAGTGTGCTGAAGGTTGTTCTTGCAGTTCAAAGTGCTCCTGGGGAACTGTAGAGGTGATCTTACACTCTTCACAGGGAGATGTAAGGCTGAAGCTACAGGTGCCCTCTGCGATATTCACAGTGAAGATATTAATGCAGCTTATCCATGAGGATGTCACCATAAAGGGAGGGCAGGGACATACCACACACCTTGCAGATATGCTAGCTATTGAGGTGGCAAGTTTGCAACTCCACTGCCACTGGCTGACGGGCAGATTAGGTGAATCTGTTGGAATGAGTCCGGAGGAGACCCACGAAGATGATCAGAGGGCTAGAGCACCTCTCCTACAAAGATAGGCTAAGAAGGTTGGGGCTGTTCAGCTTGGAGAAGAGACTGCTCCAGGGAGACCACGTAGCAGCCTTCCAGTACCTAAAGGGGACCTACAGGAAAGGTGGGGAGGGACTTTTGATCAGGGAGTGGAGAGACAGGGCAAGGGGTAATGGTTTTAAACTGAAAGAGGGGAGATTTAGATTAGATTTTAGGAA
>JAOXJM010000019.1:76114765-76125559 GCA_026413425.1 Tringa solitaria
CAACCTGGTCTAGTGGGAGGTGTCCCTGCCCAGGGCAGGGGATTGGAACTAGATGGTCTTCAAGGTCCCTTCCAATGCACATCAATGAGCTGGTGGTGATTGCCTACTTGTGCTCTTGCTGGCCTGAGATGGCTGAGAAAAGTCAGGGTTGAAAGCATTTTGGGATACTGTGTTGGCAAGGAGTCCACTGGATGTAGCTTTGTTGGTACAAGCCTGGATTCTCAGTGGTGATCAGCCTTCTAGGCTGCCCAGAACGTTTGTGGAGTCTCCTTCTCTGGAGACATTCAAAACCTGCCTGGATGCTTTCCTGTTCAACCTGCTCTCAGTGAATCTTCTTTCACAGGGGGTTGGACTAGATGATCTCTAGAGATTCCTTCCAACCCCTGCCATTCTGTGATTCTGGCACAAGAACCAAACTACTCCATCGACTCATCCCATCCTCCTTGTCTAAGATGCAATGCAAGGTGTAGTATCTGACTTTTTTTAGGGTTGTGCCCATTTCTCATCTTTCTCAGACTATGCAGTAGATGACAGAGAATCAGTCCTGAATTCCCAGCTCTTCCATGCAGTAGCTCTAGCCCTGGCACAATAACAGAAAGAAACAAGGCTATTGGTAGACTAAACCTTATTGGAGATACGGTTTAGAGGTGGGTTTTGTCAGTGTTAGGTTGATGGTTGGACTAGATGATCTGAAAGGTCCCTTCAAATTGAGGCAATTCTATGATTCTATGATTCTATTTATAAAAGCTTTGCAGTCATCATCTTATTCATGTCCAGCCTCAGACCTCTTTCACTGCTGTATACCTCTTGCATGTGCAAACTCGCCTTCTATTCTTGTTTTGAGAAAAAAATATCAAGATCTCCAATCCATGTAGCTTCCTGTTTATTTGTAATAAACAGATAAATAGATAAAAATAATAGAGAAACATTTAAAAAATGTATTCTCTATGTATTGGTTTTGTTCTTTTATCAGCTTGCATTAGCATAACTTTATTTATAGGAAGCCTCTTGATTTACATTTGTGTGTGTAAGAAATGAAAATCAAGCATTTGTATCACTAATTAGCCTTCATTTGTGTAGTGGGAGAAAGACTACTTTTGCCCACAGGATAATTTTAGGCAGATATTAGATGAGTGTCTCTGTGCATCATTACTAACAGTATAATTGTAGCCATAATTTAATATGCATCTCATTTATTCTCTCCCTGCTTTCTGTGCCATTTCATCCCCATGAACAGCCAACGCTTTGTGCTGCTACTTGCTGCTTTTCATGCTGTTATGTTTGTCTTGCACTTGCTCGGTGACACTTTAGGGTCATTCATTTGTCCATTTCTCCTTGCTTTTCATTGAGACCTGCCAAATGTCGCAACAAACATTTGAATACATCCACCCATGTTCCCTCATATCACTTCAATGCACATTATCTACTCAATCAGGGACATAACCTGAAATGCAAACACAAAACACAGAGGCTGAGACCCTTCAAAGCATTATTTTTTTGAGGAATTCAATACATGACATTCCTCAGATTGCTTGGAAAAAACTTTGTTCTCCACTGCTTTGGAGGTGCAGCAAGTGGCACGGAGAGCCTGGCTGGTGATGTTCCATAGCAAAATACAGCCCTGAGGTCCCAGCTGCCCAATCAGTTGTGCAGGTAATGAGCAGGTTAAAATACTTTGTGGGAATATTTTTTTTACAGCACTTGCTAGCAAAATGGGCCGAGTGAGGCTGGCACATCTGTGAGATTAATGGTGTCATGCTTCAGTGCTGATGCGTGATAAAATCCTGTCAGCTCAGTCACAGAACAGGCAAACCAAAAATTAGATGAACATAACTACAGGATCACTAAACACAGGCAACGTCACCGTGCCCGGCGGTAACTAACATCATGGCCCGCAGCTAATTTGTGCGGGGAGACACTCGAATTTACACGTTGGGACTAGAATCTCCACAACTAATTTAATTATCCCTGGGACCGCTGTCGCCTAGCCCAGGATAAAATATTAGGGTTGACTCTGAGATATGAATAATGCTGATTTGTCATGGCTGAGGCTCGGAGCAGGTCCATGCTGTCAGCTGTAGTGAGGATGTGAGTTGTCCCCTGGTTCTGCTGGCTCTGAATCTCCAAAATGTGGGGTGGGAGATCCCCGGGGACAACCTGAGACCCCCCCAGGGCTCACCATGTTGGCTCAGCATCGGCTCTGGCTCAGCAGGATCAACACAGGCACGGCTCCTTTGCGATGAGTATATTGGAGCTTTAAAATAATGTATCTTATCCATCACTTTAATGGCTGGCAGTGCCGGAGTAGTGTCAGCTCTTTAGAAGCAGCCCCGTAAAAGTGCTCCATTAGACTATTTGTAGATGAGTTGCCTGAGAACGGAGCCGTCGTGTGTCAAGCATCCGCAAAGTGGAGCAAGGTGAATTGCTGTTTTGCCTGCAAAGGCTTTTTCTTCCAATGGGGGGGGACATCTAAAAAGCAGATGGATTCTGAGACAGAAAACCTGTGCTGGTATGACAACTTGCTGAGGCTGGTAATAGATATGTGCTGGAGGCACAGCTTCTGCGTGGAAAAGATTTTTTGGGGAAAATTGCTAACGTGGATGTACGCTGATGCAGTTTATTTATTGAGATGGTTAGATGTGCCTTAAGGTAAAAAAAAAAAAAAAAAAAAAAAAAAAAAGGAAAAGGAATTGGAAGAAAACACTGTAATGGAACTTGATTACCAAAACTGTTTTGTGACCCAAACAGTTAAGTGCAAGCAGCTGCAGAAGTACATAGGATTATCATAATAACATTAGCAGCACTGGTTTATATTCTACCTTTCATCATTATAGAAGAATACTGTCCTTGGGGGATACATGTGAATAGCTATATTTATTACCTTTTAAAATGAGTTAAAATAGTTCAAGGTAATTATCCGTGCAGTTTTATTTGCCCCTCTTTTAATACTTCCACTTCAATACCACTTTTATTTGTTCCCTTCCTCCCAGCAAAGTCTGGCTGTTTACTGGACTTTTCAGCTGTGAAGTACATCATAGGAAGATGAGACAGAAGGATTAGTACTGCTCTCTGATGCAAGAGCTGTCTTGTTAAAAAAGAGTAAATAAGGGCTTGTTGGTAATTATTTGGTTCTTCAGTGTGTAAAAAAGTGGTAAAATAGAAGATGCAGGTGTCAAACGCTGCCACTGAGCTGGTTAAACTCAGAGCCAGACTCTCAAATGTGTTTAGCTGCAGTCGTGGGTCTCTGTGGGGTTTTTCAGAAGCACTGGGACAAGTTAACTGGTAAGCTACCACCGAGGCCAATAGACATCCAAGCTGTGTGGCTGAGTGTTAAGTGGTTGCAGTATCAGGTGTCTAATCTTAAAGAGTAATAAGGAACACATGTGAGCCCATCAGTCCCAAAGATCCTTTGTCTCTTACTGTGACATCCCTGAACCAAACAGATGTAATTTATGAAGCTATGGGTGTGCATCTGTCTCCCTTTCTCAGCCAAGGTTAACATCTGCAGTAGATGTGTGGGAAGAGGACCCCATCCAACAAGTACCACATGAACCTGCCCCCATCTGGTTTGGTAAGCCAGGTCTCCTCCAGTGTCTCCTGATCTGGAAATCCCAGTAGGCTTCAAATGACTCTGTTACACCTCTTTTCTTAAAAGGCTGAACAAGTTATAGAACACATCGTTTTACTTTTCATAACCAAGATGAGAATGGCTCACAGCCTGGGGATGCCCAGGCATCTACGTGCAGAGGCTCCCCTTACAGAATTGTAGAATCATGGAATGGTTTGGGAAAGAAGAGAGCTTTCAAGGTCATCTAGGCCGACCCGCCTGCAACAAGCAGGGACATCTTCAACTAGATCAGGTTGCTCAGAGCCCGGTCAAACCTGACCTGGAATATTTCCAGGGATGGGGCACCCACAACTTCTCTGGGCAATCTGGGCCAGTGTCTCACCACTCTCACAGCAAAGAATTTCTTCCTTATCAAAATCTAAAGCTCCCCTCTTTCATTTTAAAAACATTAGCCGTGTCCTATCACTCCACTCCCAGATCAAGAGTCCCTCCCCATCTCTCCCGTAGCCCCCTTTAGGGACTGGTAGGGGCTCTAAGGTCTCCCCGGAGCCTTCTCGTCTCCAGGCTGAACAACCCCAACTCTCTCAGTCCTCATAGGAGAGGTGTTCCAGCCCCTCTGGCCCCCCACCTCATTACTGGAAGGGGGAACGTAAATCCTGCTGGGATATCCTTGCAGTTGTGAGGAGTATGGTCTGGGAGAAAATGTGAAATAATTTATTTGAGTGGTACACAGGGAAGTGGCTTGATGGCCTGAGAGTGAGATCCAATTTCCCAAGTCTGTACAGGACTTTGAAAGCGGGAAACAAAACTATTGTTTGAAAAGGGGAGCCAAAGCAGGAGGCCACAGGGAAAAAATGATGTGGTCAAAAGAGTAGAGCAGAAGATGAGGTTTGCAGCAACGTTTTACTGTCTCCATAAATCTGAGGATGCTGAGCAGGTGACCCATGTGAAACAAGAGCAGTAAGCTGGTTGTGCTGTGAAGGACTTGAAAGCCTTCCAAAAAGTCAAGGTGTTTGAAACAGGTTATTAAGTTTCTGTTCTCACCCTGGCCACAACACAGAAGTAATATAGAAATATAGAGATGGCTTGTTCTCTGGTCTGAATCAGAACCAAGGGATAAAAGAATGTTTTCAGGATTTAAGTCCCAGATCACTGGCCAGCTAACAGAAATGAACAAGTAGTAGAAAATGGTTTCACAAATATTTGTTTTACTTTGAAAAATACCTTGATTTAGTTCAGTTCTGTATTCTTTCATTAACATTAACATTTGTTAATCAAGCTTCACTAGTGAGGATATGCAGAAAGAGCAGAGTTCGAGCTCAGATATTCTTTTGTCCAATTTAAATGTTGCTTTTGGCCACTCTAAATTCACAGATTGCTTACAGCATGTGAGCTGCATTATATTGTTCAGATTTTTGTTTGGTTCATGCAATAAAATTGAGGAAATTGCTGAAGCTACAAGAAAGTAAGCGGTGCTGGTGCTGCCAGGTTTTCTAGCACAACTTCCTCCTTATGCTTTGTGTTATACAAAAAAGGAAGAAAAGCTTGAAGACCAATGAGTGGCACAAAGAAAATTAGTTCATACGGATTCTGGAAAACACAAGTAATGTTAGGAATACGCAAATGGAGAATCAGGACTTTGTGAAGGATGGCATGTGAAGGTAACGGAGCTAAAGGTCAAAAATTGTGGCAGGTGGTGAAGTTATTAAAACCTGTGGAAAGATGAAGGGTGAAGAGAGGCAGATTTGCCAGCTGACATGTTTCCCCATCAGGCTAAGAGGTGAATGGGGCTTAACATAGAATGGTTTGGGTTGGAAGGAACCTTAAAGATCACCAAGTTCCAACCATCCTGCCATGGGCAGGGACACCTCTCACTAGACCAGGTCACGCAAAGCCCCATCCAGCCTGGTCTTGAGCATCTCCAGGGATGGGGAATCCACAGCTTCTCTGGGCAACCTGGGCCAGCGTCTCACTACCCTCATTTTAAAAAATTTCTTTCTGATATCTAGTCTAAATCTAACCTCTTCCAATTTGAGGCCATTACCCCTCATCCTATCACTATATGCCCTTGCAAAAAGTTCCTCTCCAGCTTTCTTGTAGGTGCCCTTCAGATACTGGAAAGCTTCTCTAAGGTTTCCCTGGAGTCTTCTCTTCTCTAGACTGGATACCCCCAACTCCCTCAGCCTGTCCCTACAGCAGTGTCCTTTTGATGTTGGTGGCCCCCAAGCTGGAGGCAGCACTGCAGGTGAGGTCTCCCCAGATCGGGGCAGAGGGGCAGAATCCCCTCCCTCACCCTGCTGGCCACACTTCTTTTGATGCAGCCCAGGATGCGGGGGGCTTTCTGGGCTGTGAGCACACATTGCTGGCTCACGTTGAGCTTCTCATCCACCAACACCCCCAATATAACATACAGCCAACATACTGTTTGCTCATAGGAACGTTACAAGATTGTAACACCTTTTAAAATATTTTACTTTTTGGTGGAATGAACGATAACAAATATTCAGTGCTCTCAGGAGAGAAATGCTTCTTTCCAAAGAACCCAAAAGGCAAATGTAAAAATCTCTTCCTCCTTGTCAGGCAACATCTGAGTGTTGGCTTCTGTGAAGATGTCTGCTCCCAGGAGAAGGGTCATCAATTTTAACTGGATCACGCAGCTGTACAGAAATGATTCTTTACCTCCCTCAGATATGCTGAATCATTGACCCAAATCCTACAAAATCAAAGTTAATCTGTTTTTGATGTGGTTCTGTTGCAATTGCTCCTCTTGAGGTACTCTGTCCCCTGCGTGGTCAGAAAAAGGAGAAAAATTGACTCTGCGACCACTTTGTATTAGCAGAAACTCCTGCCAGAGCTTTGGTGTCTCTTGCTGCTAATGTTCCCCTTTGGCCTTGCCACTTCTCCTTTCCACCTTTTGAATTTGTCGCAGTTTAAAGCAGGCAGGTAAAATGAGGCGCTCTATTTTTGCTCTTTCTCGAATTATTTTAATGAAGCAACTTTTCTCATCTCACGAGCTCTGCAGCATCCACTCAAGCAGCCCCTGATGTGAGTTATTTTGTTAATCGCATGGGTAATAGCATGGTGAGCATATCACAGCAAACACATTTCTGCTTTTGCAACACATCTTTAAATGCTGGAAATCAGAGGGAAAATGCATAGCTTGGATAACAGAACAAATGAGATTAGTCATATGGGAGCAGGGCTGAGGTGTGGGGTTCAGACAGCCTGCAACAGCAATACTACTGACCCAAGGCCATCCACCATCTGAGTCCCAAAATCACAGGAGAGGCTGGAAAATATATATAGTCATCTGGGGTTATGGTTTTTTGGTTTTGGTTTGGTTTGGGGTTTTTTTTGTCTTCTGGTTTAGAAGTCTTTGTGCAGAGGCTCTGTGTTTGCACTCTATATCTGGAAGTTTCTCTCCAGAGTCAGGAGGAATGGAAACTTGGCTTTTCATTAGAGAAAGAAAAAAAAATAAATGTGGAAATTCACATGCAATTTCTTGATACCAGCCACCGGTTCTTCAAGGAAATCTCCAAATAGCAGGAGACTTCTGATAAACTTGTAAGAGTTATAGCAGCTGCTTCAAAAGCTGCAAGATTTGGACAGAAATGAGGACTGCAGTCTGTTTCCTCTCTCACCTTTACAGCTCACTTAATCTTATGAGTTTCCAGAAACTCTGGTAATTAAAAAAATCTGCTCTCATCTTACCCTCTGTCTCCAGAAAAATGAATGAAAGACCCTCTGAACAGGAGAGGAGAGAAATTCCTCCACCACCTTCTTTATTGTGGTATCCTGGCACATCAGCTTTCTGGCACTCAGACTGTTTTATGAGACCTGTTTTCCCCTGCGAGTGATCCTCAGCTGTGCAGAGCTTTCTGACATTTTTTCTTATCACTGATGCAAAAGAAAACTTGGACTGCCAACTCCCTGAAAATTGTTTTTTATCACCACAAAAAGTATCAATAGTCTTTTAAAAATATAAGAATACAATATTAAACTTTTACTTAATACAAAAAAAACCCTTTTATGGGAATATTTTGTTTCAGATGGTTATTTCTACCTCAACTTTTATATATGTAAGTGCCGCATTGCAATTTATACTATAATGTAAAAGTCAAAAATAAAACGCATCACCTTATAGAAGCAATATGTCGCAGTAATCATTCAGTGAAGTTTTGACAATGCAGTATTGTTTGCAAAATGTTTCTCAAAAATTACTGCTAATTTTCCATCACCAGCAATTTACTTAATTTCTTTTCTCTGAATGGATTTTTTCAGAGTACAATATAAGAAAACTAATAAAAATGCCTCTTTCCCAATCACCACTGAAAAACTTAAAGTTATATGTGGAGTTTGATTATAAGGATCAGTAGGTCTTCATGCTTTGCCTGTGAATCTTTTTGTAATCTTTTAGGTGGTAGCTTGAATGTCAGCTTTATGCAAAGTCTAGAGAAGACGACCATCAAGGTCTAGTATTTGCTGCTGTGTCAATAGACCAGTTGTATGATTCAAAGAATGTATTTTCAATTAAGTTGGGGGAAATTGGAAAGTGGTTTGTACCTTTTAATTTATAAACTGAAGTAGAATGCTACCTTATTTTCAATTTTTGCACCTTGATGTTATTCTTTTTGATATGGATATTTGAGTTAGTCTGAAGTACTAGGTTCTGGGCCCCTACAGAGCCTTTCTAGCTCTAGAATGTTAGAATAGCAAGATCTCACTTGTATTAGCAATTTTATATCTTAGTGCAGCCTCAGAATTGCAAAACTGGTTATGCAGATTTTTAGTGAAACAGTGGAGTTTCAAAAATTTAAATATAAAAGATCACAGAGGTATTTATACATCTCTTTGGAGACCCATATGTACATGCACATAGATATAGGTCCTGCACAGACACAGGGAATGGAACCACTTATAGGAGAAAGATCAAATTTGAAAAAACATAGCCTGGGGTCTTTCTTTTCTCTTGAAGGCTCTTTTGCTTACTTTGTATTGTCTCCTCCATGCTCTTTTCTTCCTTACTCCTTCCTATAGAGGATAAGAACCCAATAAAGTTCACATGGACTTTTAAAACTCCCAGTGTTCAAATAGTTACCAAATTAGACATCATAATGAATTCACTCCTTCAACTAATAGTGCTGTTATTTTTACCCATTGAACTCTGACACATGATTATTATCTTTAGCTTCATTTTTGATGAGTGCAAAGCACCCAACACATCTACAGACAGCGTTGAAATCTGTAGCGTTCACAGACTACAAAAATTTTGACAGGGCTCTGATCTCTTTGTTCACCTCTCAAATTTTTTTTCCCCATTTTATGGTCAGGAAAGTTGCACTTCCCTGTTCTTTTATCTGAAGTGATGAAAGCAACATATTTATTGAAATTGGTCTAAAACATTGATAGCTGTGATAACTAAGCACCGGAGTTTGAGACCTTCACAGCCATCCACTAGGTCTGTGGTTTCTATTAGCAATGAGAGTTCCGAACAGTGGTCAAGGATAGTCTATTTAAACAGCATACAGCCCAACAGTTCCTATTTCACACTGCAGAGAGCAAAGAACACCTCTGCCCACAAGTGCTGCCTTAGGTCTCTCAAGATGTTACTTTCTCCTCAGCCTTTTAAGACATAAAAATTATTTTTATAGTTTTCCTCCATTGTACTGCCGTCAAAGGCATGTTAATTGGTGAGCATTAGACAGTCAATTTCTCTTTCGTAAGATTTTCTTTAAAGTATAATTACTAGAATTTTTATATGTCTCATATGACCCATATTTATAGAATTGTATTTATATTAAAACAGCAATGTATAATGCACTAATTACACCGTTATTGAAGCAACATTGGGTGTAATTCTTCTGGCCAACGTGCTGCCCTCCCAAAGGTGTCCTTGAGGGACCAAAAGCTGTCTGCTTACATCAGCCAGGGCATCCAGGGAGCCCTTTGACACCAGCACCTTTTATGGACACCCCAGTAGCCTGTTCATGGTGCATATGGTATCTGGGACTTGGCTGTGATGTTCATCTGCTGTCAAGTCACCAGCTATAAAACCTTTTCTTGTTGTCATTAACCTGTCTGTCAAGAGAAAGAGGCACAACTGTTCTCAGGCCACCTCCCTTGGCAAAATGGGAAACATAGCCTCATTGTAAGAATTGTTTTTAGGAACAATCCAATAAAAGATCACAAAAAGAAGAATATAGTTGGTGTGCTGCTTTCTGAAAGCTTTTTCTGAATGGCTCTATCCTTCAGGGAACATCCTTTTCTGAAAAATCATTCTGAACAGATGTATTATTTTGTTCTGTTACATGTTTTACATAAAATAAACATATTTTCTTTGTCACCTTGCTTCAGGTGTGAAAACAATTTCTTTGAGACACCAAACGAGAAGAGTATCTGAAACGCTGAGAATGCTTTGGTATAGCTTTTGGTATCAAATGTCTTGTTGTCATGTGTTGACTGTTCACCAAAACATCAACCCTTTCATGCCATGTGTATGGTACAAAGGAGAGGGACAGTAGTGGGTTCTATTTCCAAGGAAAATGGAGACCCAGCATTCTCAGATATGTTTTTCTCAGGTTACCAAAAAAAAAAGGCTTATTGACTGTGTTATCAAACTGTGCTATAGACCTTGGATGGGAACTGTTGTTTCTTCTCAGGAAAAGAAAAGTAAATAAACCCACACGCTCTATAAAACCACTGTTGCTCTATTAAGAAGTATATTGGGTTTGGTAGTGTGTACAGATGACAGTGCTTGTGTAATTGGAAATTTCAAGCTTTCCAGTTGGAACTTGTCCATGTTGCATTCCCTGCCTTCCCTCAGCTAGTTTGTAAAACATAGATGTTTGGAAGACTGAAAGGCAAGAGGGAAAAAAGATGCCTGAATCTTTTGTCCCAGTGCAGTGTGGCGGTGTGCTCTCCCTATTTTTCTTCCCCCCACTTTTTCCCTCCCCTGACTCCTGCTGAGGCCTTGGCCACCATGGCCATCACAGCAGCAGTTGTGATAACTTGCATCCAGACTTTGGGGGATGGCTGGCAACATAGTCACTCTCTACAACTACTTGAAAGGGCACTGTAGAGAAGTTGGTGCTGGTCTCTTCTCACAGGTAAGTAATGAGAGAACAAGAGGGAATGGTTTCAAGCTGAAACAGGGTAGGTTTAAACTGAACAGTAGGAAAGAGTAGTTCACAGAAAGAGTGGTTGGGCATTGGAATAGGCTGCCCAGG
>JAOXJM010000019.1:76145226-76158756 GCA_026413425.1 Tringa solitaria
TGATTATATAAAAAAGGAAATAATTACTACACGGCTGTTGCCATTAATGTCTTGACAGGGCAATAGTGAAATCAACAGCATCTCCTGAGCTGTAGCCCTCTGGTAACTTTAGCTTTTCTCAAATATCTTCTGTGTGTGAGGGTTTTTTTCCATGAAGGTTCTTAAGATTGGCTGAAACCACTCAGTGAATGCTCTTATGTAGGTACAGGGATGACTTGCTGTACGGTAAATAAATGGAGACGCCTCATTGACCTTCAGGCAGATGTTGTCAAAGCAGAGCAACATCTGCTGTGAAAGAAAGCTTGAATTTCCTGCTGCTGAAGGGCTCTCCCCCTCACAAACCACCAGCAGCTACGGCAGTGGTACTCCAGGTGCCTGTGTCTCCCAGATGTTCTTCATAGGATGCTGTTGAGAGGTGAAATCTTCCTCCTTGGGAAGGGGATGGATTCACTTCGCGTGTGCCAACACCAGAAATAGTTGCTCTGCTAAGAACAAGGACCTTGAAACATGGTGGTTTCGCTTCCATAACAAAGGCAAAAGAGCTTTTCGTGCACTTCAGAGGATCATTAGATTGTGAGAAAGGGAGTCTGACGATGGGAGAGCCCCTGGAACAAGCGTTTATCTGTAACACACACGGTTTCACATTGTGTTCAACCTGGTCAGGCTCAGGTTTGTAGTGGGCAGAGGGGCCATCAGTTCTACTCTTAATGGCATCCCTTTTAAAACAGAATTCCCTATTCCTTTAGGGGGGACAATTGTCTTTCCCCCAAACTCTATTTTTACCTGAAATCCCAATCTGATATACAAAACTGTGGCACAGTAGTGTCAGCTGTAAGCTTCAGAGGGAAATTAATGTCCTTCATTTCAAAAGGGTTTTTAAATATTATAAACCTATATTTAAATAATCCACGTGCATGATTTAGAGAGACTACTTCAAGCATCATCCCTCAGATATTCCTGGTCTTTTTTTTTATGCTCATAAATGATTATTCAATACTTCAGTGCATTATAATAACACCTGGATGATGCAGGGCTCCATTAATTTGGGCATTGTGCATGGAAAAACGGAGGAGGAGAAAAGAAAAGAAGAGAAAAAAAAATCCAGCTGACATTCCTGAGAGCATACCACATAGATGTGAGGAATCTACATTAAATAAACCTAAATAAAAGGTTTGAATGAAATGTTTTTTTATAATAGGTCATATTTTTTATTCAATTTCCATCTTTATCACAGAAAACTTCAGCTGAAGTTAGTCAGAACTTGATCTGATAAAAAGAATCTTTGTGTGTGGTTTATCACTGTGTTATCTAAACATGTCACAAACACTGAGGAACTGAACCTGATATTATTCACATAAGGAAGGTATTACTTGTCCTGTCTTCAAGGGAAACTAGAAACAGACTATTGAAATGCTCTCTCCAAGAGCACTGAGTATTTTTTAGCAGACAGAGAAATACAGTATTTGGCTTCCAGTCATTTGTATTAAGAATCCAAAGATTTTTCTCCTTTATAAGCTTGGCTAATTTTAAGGTTTTATATTTATATAGAGAAAAGGGATGGTAGTCTCAGCCACCAAAGCATTAAAGTGGCATCTCAGGGGGAAATGTTTTACTGTTGTGTATTTTCCTTTACTAATTCCTCCCTCATCACGTTATGTCCCAAACCTATTGTGTTTTCTCATAAAATAGGTCCCTACTTTTCCATCTCAAAAGCACACAGAAAGTAGGTGAGGAAATCAGCAAAGAGGTGTAGCTATCCCTTTGGCATTCCCTAAATTCACTGTGTTTAATTGTTGAAGAGACAGCCCAAAAACGACCAACATTAAATATCGAAATCGTCGCCTGTAGCTATTAATTGGTTGCTTCCTGTTCGTGGTGAGTTTTGTCAGTTTATGAGGAAAAGTAAAAAATACCAAAGTTAGGCATTGTAATCCAAAAATGGACAGTTTCTGTGAAGAATCCCAGCTCCAAGCATACCTGTATGCACTGGCCTGTGCTTACCCCTGGGTTTGCACAGGTTTAGTCCTGAAAGAAGAGCAGTGTCTCTATGACACAGAAGCTCATTTCTGTTCACTTTTGGGGGATATCATCATGGCCACAAGTATTTCATTGAACACATCCGGTGCTTTCTTTTTTGCTCTATGCAAAACCAGTTTCCAATACATGGCTTATTATTTATCCCAATCCGAACACTGGCTAACAATGAGCAGGGTAAATAATGAGAAATTCAGCATCACTTGTCTAAGGACACAAAAATATATAGGAGAACGGAGTGCTGGAAAAAAAATATCCAAACAGAAAAAAAGCACCCTAATTTGCATAACATAACATAAAGAAGGAAAGCAAGCATTAGAGAACAGGGGGTAAGAAGAGAGGGATCAAAAGATCAGGTATTTTTACTGAATCTGCTGAGACAGACTGGCCAAGAGAAACAGACTCATCCCAGTCCTTGGAGGGAACCTCCTGGTTGCAGGACAGGAATCTTCCTGAAGCAATCCTGTGATAAATTTGCGGGAAAAAGAATATAATTTAGATCTCTCAAGATGCTGAAATAGTTATAAAACTAAGACTTAAGATATATTTAAAAATTTAAATAAAGCTTTTCAGGGATTTCTCCATGGTTGAAGAAATGAATTATTCAGTATCAATTATAAGCCAAATATTAATGCTGAGTTAACAATTCCCAATAAATATTTTATTCAATGAAATTAGTTCCTTTTGCTGCTTGTGGGGTATCTTCATCTTATTTTTTTAATTTGATTTGGTGTGACATCCTTACTAGTGTTTTGGAAAAGTTTATTACCATCTCCCCTGGTTGCTCAAAAATGGGTCTCTCTTTATAGTCATGGTTTAATGTTTAGGTACTTTGTGACTGGGTGGCTTTGTCTCATGGCATTGTGTAAATTGCCTGGTTAGATTAGCACATGGACTTTTCTTGCATGAATACACAGCTATGGATCTGCCATTCATTTTCTTCAAATATTTGTGCACACAGGTGTGAAATTCACTTTTTGCAGATAGTCATGCAAGTAAAATGTGACTGAATGAGTGTTTCTGAAAAGCAAACACACAGAGAAGTTTGTGATGGCTGAGGCAAATTCTTCAAACCATTTGCATGAATAATCTCAGGAACATTTTTCAGACTTTAGGTTTTCACTTTTTAAAAGTTTCTGAGATCAAAACTCTTCTTGAATGTTTATTGGGAGTGCAATTATTTTTTTAGTGCAGCTGCTCTCCTGGAACACTTTGTTCTGTTTTCTTACGTCAGTACGAATTGTCTGAACTCTGTTCTTTGCGATGTAATGACTTTACTGCTACTACCATTACTAGCCCGTACATACAAGTATCTCCTTTTTAAGGTCAGTTTTGGAGCGCTAACATTCACACCACTGTGTGAAAAAAAAAAAAAAGGGGGTCAAATGTGTTAATTCTTTTGCTATGGAGTGTAAGGTTATGTGTGAAGGATATTGTTCACACGAAAAGAAAGGTAAAACATGTCAGTCAATCCCAATACCTCTCAAGTAAGTTTTACAATGATCATAGGAAGATTTTTCCTTTTAAAAAAGTATAGCACTTTTTTTTTTGTCCCCTTATTTTCCTGGTTAGAACACTGGCAGAGTAAAACTGTAAATTCTAGTGTTTCATATGTAAACTCTTCTGGATTAGGGGTCCTTTTTATCTCATGTAATGAGCCACAGAGAAAATATTGGGAGACGATGCAGCTCTGATCACCTCTCATGGAAGTGATGTGGATAGTCGGTTCCCATTCCTGAAAGCTAAAGACAGACGGATGCACAGTTAATTTCCATATATATTTTTAATTTTCACCTTCCTTTTGTCAAAAATTCATTGCAATTATTTTTACCCACGGTGAAATGCCACCCTGAAATGCACAAGCTATCTAATACCAGCAGGACTGGAGCTTCCTTTCTTAGCCAAATAATCTCAGAATTCTATTTCCGTGAGTGTGTCGAAAAGCAGATCTACTTTGAAATGTTTGTCCTGTTTAAAAATTAAACATCATAAAGTTTCACTTTGTCCTTTCCCTCTCAGAAGTTCCTCTGTCACCTGGTAGTACCCCATGAAGGAAATATTTGTTGTGTGAAAAATAATATTTTTTTTTTTTTAAGTTGCTTCCTCCTTTTTTTTTTTGGTATTTTTATTTCAAACCACATTAGAGCCAAATAAACGTTTCAGTCTTTTCTGGTGTGTTGGGGTGGAATTGCTTCTATATTTGAGTCTTCTAAATTATTCTGCATCTGGGCTTTTTTTCCTGAGAAATAAGAGTTTCTGTTGAGTGTTCATCAAGACATTTCTGGCAAATCCAGTTCCTGAATAGAAATTAATTGGACATCAAAAATATGCAAAATTTCTGATTCAAAACCAGCCGTTTTTTGGGTTTTTTTTAAGCAAATACAAAGATGTGGTGACACAGCTGTATTTTGCAATCTTGTTCAAATGTCATCATTCTCCAGCAAAATTCTGCAGACTGAAAAGGATGAGTCTGCCACAATTCCCCTGGTAGTGTAGTTTTCACAGCAGCTCAGTCCGCCCCTGTTGTACCAACTGAAGTGTCCCTCAAACAGATGTGAAGCAGTACTTGGAGACACCAACTTGTCTCTTCTTCTCATCTAGGTCTCATCTTACTGAACCCTCCTATATTGTAAAAGTCTTAAATTATTTATCAGCATCATCTGCAAAACTGACTGGTTCTGTTGCATGCTGAAGTGGGGAGCTGTTAAATCAGTAGAAAAAAGTATATTTACCACTAATTAAGTGTCCTATTTTTTCTGGTGTTTGAATTCTGATTTGTGGCATTTCATAAAACTCTTTGATAATCTATGAGAGTTCACATTCAACTGGGTTTCAGTAACAGGGTAATAGACTTGTTTGAGAGCTTCTCATTCCTCCAGAACTTATATTCTTTTTAAAAAATTATGGGGAAAAAACCCTCCTAAGAACTAGCACGACATGACTCATCCACAGATCCATTTTTGGTCTGCAAGGAAGGCTAGTTAATGAGATTTTCAATTGCCAAAGCTGTTGGCTTTACAGGTCAGACTTTAAAACAAATTAAAACTTTATTTCTGACTCGTACATAACATCAGGCAGGATATTAGGATTTTAAGGTTTCAATCCAAATATTAAGAAAATCCCTACCGTTATACATTTTAAAGAGTGTTTATAGTTGTGATTAAAATGGAGTGTATAATATCTGGGTCCTGATTCAGGACAACAGTATTGTGTATGACCAAAAAACTGTATTTCAGAAATTGTCTATATTGCTAAATAATGTTTTAGAAGTTTAGGACATGATTCAACCCTTTCTCTTATAATAGGATAAATTTAACCTCATTGGAATTATAATGGTGTAATAAAGATCAGAAATGTCTTCCCAAAGATCTCATCTCAGTGCAAAATCTGTGCTTTAATGTGTGTCACTGGGTGACACCACACAAGTCTTTGGAGCATGTGGAGCACTGAATATATTTCTTTGAAAGAGCCGTTAGGGTTTTTGGTGTTTGGGTCAGTTAGGTTAAATGTGCTAAAACACATTAACAAAATGGTAGGGAATCAGAGCCAGTCTTAAAAAGATGCAAAAACTGAACATAAGGTCAACACAACAGAAAAAGACAAGCAAAATAAACTCATAGCGTGTAGAAGGAAATTGTCTGAAACAGTGTAGACAAAGTGTTTTAAGAAGAAATTTATTTATTGTGTTTCATTAACTCCTGGTTTACCTGTTTTTCATGTGAGTGGAACAATAATTTTCTAGCCTTCAGAAGTTCACATAGGAGCCAAAAGTTGAAATGGATTATCCTCTCTTCCAGCACTGTCTCCAAAAATTGAGATGTCATAAAATAGATTTACACTTTCACACACATTAGTCAGTGGGATGTCCGTCCCCAACTTAATATGAGATGAATTTCGATTGATGCTACATCATGAGGTTGTGGAAACCAGTGTGAGCTAAGCTTCAATGTTTCATTTGCCCAGATGGCAAATAAAAATGTTGATTTTATGTTGAAAACTCAGCAGCTTGTGGCAGAGCAGTGGCAATTTTCATCTATAAGGCTGGGCAGATTTTGTGCTTAAGATTTGATGTAGAATTAGTAAGCATGCACATAGACCTCATATTCCACTTATAAAGTCAGTTGTCAGAATAATGCAATGGGAATTACAAAGAGGTTTCAAACATATCAGTGCAAACACTAGATAAATAGATCTATTAATAAATGAGGTAGAATAGGGAAATCAGTGATGAATTGTAAAATGGCTGAGTAGATGAACTGAATTTATAAATATGTCCTAACTTATGAGAACAGGAAAAAGAGGCATAGCTAATTTGAAAGTCATGAAGAGCTGGAAATCTTGCAGATTATTAAATAGCAGGTGGAAAAACACTTAGAAAAAGTATGCAGTTTTGAACCAATAAATCATAAGATTTTTGCCTATTTATACTCTTAGAAAGAACATTGCAGGTGAAAGAAAAAAGAAACAACAAAATAGGGTTGATGAGAGTAAGGGTGAACTGAATATACTGTTACTAAACTTGAGAAAGAAGAAAATAAAGGTTTGATTTGTGAACATCCTCAGGATTTCGTGCTAGTGCATAAAAAATTGAAAGTATTTGGGATGAGGAACACAAAATGAAATAAGAGATACCAGTGATGCTGTAGATGGATGATTGTTATGGTAAAAAAAGCTAGCACATCAGCAATCATAAGAGAGAAACTGCTGACATTGGTCATTAAAAACTACTCTCAACTCTTTGTTGATTTTTCTAAATGAGAAATGGACTGCTGAAGGATTGTTGTTGCCTGTGTTGCAATTCTGTGGATATTGTACCTAGACATGGACATCCTGGAATATAAGTGTGTGGCTAACTGATGAGTATTCCTGCTGTATATGAGCTTAAACAACATTGTCAGCTAAGGTTTTGCCAATGCTGAAGGATGAGGCTTATGTAATAATGGTCATTCAATAATAATCAATCCAGTCCAGTATGAATTTATACCATCTTTCATTAAGGTGCCAAAAACAGTAATAAGTGTAGCTGGCTGGAAAACATAAAGCATTTTCTGTGATTTGTGGATTTTGCATCCTCTTCTGTCCTCCAGTTTTATGTCACCAGATTCTCACAAGCACCATGTTTATCTACTGTGCGTACTAGGAAGTCTATGAGTTGGTCTAGAAAATGGCAGTTTGTCTGAATTGGGAATAATAGGAAAGTTGATAATGGGAAGAGGAGGGTTGGTTCTTCAAAGCATTATATTGTTTTAAAAGATTCACTTGATTGCTATTCAATCTGCCTCAAAGAGGGGGAATATCATTCTTCACACCAAAGACAAATTCATTTAAAAGTTCTGAATGACACAAGATGGAGCTGCTAATAACAGAGTCTAACTTCAATTAAGCAAACAACAAGGACATCAATAACAACTCTGTAGAAACTGACAAATACCACAGGTGATTGGAAGACTGTTGCCAAATGAATTGAACTGACAATATGCTATAGATTGATCTCATTTTGCGTGTGTTTATATATTGATTATGCTAGGGTTTTGCCTCTTGGTTTGGTTTCCCTAGTTCCTCGGTCTCAGACTGTCTACTGCAATTCAGACCACATAAAAACCTAAAATAAAAAGAAGGTTTCCAGGCCAAGGTGACTATTTAGGTCAAATCTGAATTGGCTTGCGTGTTGATAAATTTCCACTATAATGAAGAAAATGAGAGGTATCATCTAGAATTTATGCCAGTATAACAGTGTACAGTGTATGAATGTGTATGTAAAGGAGAATATTTTTGCTGCAGTTGTAAGCAACTTTGCAATTTCAGATTTGGAACAGACAATGTAAAAATTGGCAAGAGGTAATCAAGGAATTTGGCTTTTGGCATCCTCAACGTACAACCCATTGTATTAATGAGGGGTGTATGTTCATGAGTTGGATGTCATAATTCCTTTGATATTGACTCAGCCAGTGCAGGCACTCCATTCAAGCTATGAAAGAAAAGGCATTTGACATCTTACTGAAATATGCTGGACATACCGCAGACAGTTCCCTGAGACCATAAAAACTTTAGGGAGTTATAGGAAATCGCTTTGGCTCTGTCTACTGCATCATTTAAATGTGAACATACTTTCTGTAAACAGACTTATTAAGAATGGGCTGAGGTCCACAGTAGGACAAAGATCAGTCAAAAGCTGTAATGATGATGATAATAAACTTGGCACGGCTACATGTTGGGATATCAATGCATATGTAAATTCATTCAAAACAAGAGACATGGCACTTAGTGATGTCTTGATTTACAGGTGTAGCTCTAGACTATGGATTTACACTTATTTAAATGTCATTTTCATCTACCCTGGGTGCAAATTATATGTTGTTGTTAAAGAAATATGGATAGTCCTTTATTTCATTTGAAGTGTGAACCTCTGCACCATGGTGACACTTTCATTCTCTCTTATTTAAAGCCAGACTGATGGTATCTTTAGCTTTATGCTAGAACATCATTTGATATCAGAGAAACTATTGGTGAAGCTTCAGTGGAGCAACAGCATCTGAGAAGAGACTGTTCGATGAATGAGGACATTTGTCAGAGCTCCGACTATGTTTTGCACAGTTCAGTATACACAGGCTCCCAGACCAGGCAGGATGCAATCTCTTTTCTCGTGAACAAATACTAATTTGAATGATGTTTCTTGGGATGGTTATGGTTGGAAGACATCTTCCTGTTGTCTTCTGAGAGCACTGGTGCTGAAGGTGGAAAAAATAGTCCTGAGGATTTTTCTGTTTAATACTAGCATCTGGGTCTTATACTCAATATTCATGTATAAAATTAGCTCCTGATTTTGCACTGTATGCATGATTACATTTGCCTTACTAAATATGTGAACATGTTTGATCTCATAAATTTCACAGCAGCATGACATCATCAGTATTCATGAGGACACTTCCTCTGGTGACAAAGGACAGAGACCAGGGACTCTATTATTAGCAGTTATCATATCTTATTAATATACCCTCCTCACTCCTGACTGTCACAGCAATAAAAATATCATGTAGGTTCTTTTCCTTTTATCTTTAGAGATATTTTTAAAAATCCATTTCAGCAAAGAACACTAGCCTGGTGTCCTCTCCCAAGTTCCAGTGATTAAAGCTTGTGTGCACTCTTCTAGAGTATTATATGATCCTGTTCATTTGGGCTGCATTTTCAAAAATGTGTATGCAGATATGGTATATTTATAAGCAAAATTACTTCCTTTCCATTCAGTCTACTGCAGGCTATTTTTACTGAGCCACACACACCTCTTGTTTGAACAGAAGTGGTAATCAAAGAGACCTAAGTAGTAAGGCGCCGTGATGTATGAAAGCGTGTCTTTGGTGATGAGAGCAATAGCTCAGGAAAGATTTTCCGGGTGGGTAACAGCAAAGGCAGCTGCAGTTTTATTCTTATGTATACCCTTTTGATTTGCACTTTGAATCTGTACTGCTCACTGCCTTGCATGTCAGAATGAATAACTCTGAAAAAGGATGCTGTAGAACCATTAATGGGAAGAAAGACAAAAATGCTTGTTAATGCTAGTAACCTTGGGTAAAATAAATCTGTTTTCTTTGTACACCTGGAAAACTTGGCAGACTGATACCCTTCCCCCTAACTCTCTGTAAAGACCCTGAAAAGCCTATTTGCTTTGCAAAGCGTTCCACTTCAATGGCTGCAGCCAATTTCATGAGGTTGCACAGAGGGTATTTATACTTATGTGCTTTTACTCCTTATTTTTCCCAGGACAAGTATCCTCTACACTCCATATTTTGAAATCTATTTGTAAGCGTAAAACTAGACTAAAGTGTTTTCATAACAAATTATTGATAAATCCTCTTCCTCCCAAGCCAAAAACTATAGAAATCTTAGAGTTGCAAGACTTTCCCTTGTAAAAGAGCATAAATATTGGTTGACTCCCTTGTTTGCCTTTGATACAGTTAAATGGTATTGTAATGCACCCACACATCTGGGCAATACCAAGCACAAATACAGGTTGGACGGAGAATGGATTGAGATCATCCCTGAGGAGAAGGACTTGGGAGTCTTGGTGGATGAGATGCTCAACATGAGTCTGCAGTGCACACTGGCAGCCCAGAAAGCCAACCCCATCCTGGGCTGCATCAAGAGAAGGATGGCCAGCAGGGCAAGAGAGGGGTTTCTGCCCCTCTTCTCCGCTTTCATGAGACCCCACCTGGAGTACTGCATCCAATTCTAGGGCCCCCAGCATCAGAAAGACATGAACCTATTGGACCAAGTCCAGAGCAGGGCCACAAAGGTGATGAGAGGGTTGGAGCACCTCTGCTATGAAGACAGGCTGAGAGAGTGGGGGTCATCCTGTGATTCTATGATTAAAGGTGCTCATAGTCTGGAATATCCAAGAGAGCATGTTCCTTTCAGAACTTCAGCTTTGGACATGGTTATCTAAAATCTTAAAAAGTCAGTAACCGAGGGAAAAAACTAAAGCAGATATGAAAGAAGTTTACTATCTGTGTATACGGTGAGCTTGGTCTAACAGGTGACCCTAGGCCTAAATGTCTTCAAATTGCAATATGGCCGTAATCACTCTGACCTTCTGTGTGAAACTCTGGATAAACGTAGCAGAGAATGATCCCCAAAGTATTGGTGTAGAGAAGGAAGGTAGTTTGCCATTAAATTGTTGTTTCTCTTCCCATCATGTTCTTGTCTTTCTCAGTGTCTGCCTTGGAAGCATTCCTAGAGCAGCCACAAGCAGAGTATGGGTTCCCACCACCTCTTCATTCAGCAGCAGATGCGCTGGAAAATTTAGGAAGAAGCAGACAGATGGTGGAGCCATCTCATCCCTCACATCTCTGAGTTCCCCTTGGCAAGGGGGAAATCCTGGTTTTTAATGTGTGCAGTGACCTTTCACATGTTCCACAAGCTCCCTTCAAAAGAGACAAGCAAGCATTTTGGAAATTGGTGCTAAAGTTGTCCTCCCGGCAAATGCCTCTGGAGACAATCATCCCAGACACAATGCTGTCAGTGGAATGGTATTTTCATGAGCTTTTTAATTCCACGGAGGGGGATATAGCGCCGGTGCTCGGTTCACCAGTACAGCTTATACTGCATTTACAGCACTGTGTGTATTACACTTTACTAGTTAAGGAAGGATAAAGTGATATGAGGACTGGTATTCACAGAAAGATAGGCAATTTACTTTGTGAGCACACTGTTTTTCAAATAACTCTTTTGTCTTTGAAACTTTGTGAAAGGCAAGCACGCTCGTGCACCAATGTTCAAATAAGAACATTTGTGCCAACAGGAAACCCCCTTTCTTTAGCTACGTTTTGGGATTGTTTTTCTCAACTAGAACAATTTTGCTTTTGATGACTGCACTGCTGGGTCACAGACTTATGCAACCACTTCACACTTCCCACAGTCTATGGCCTACAAGAAAGTCTTAGGCACCAAATTATTCTTGCACACCAAAGAAAAATGCCACTGCTTCAAAAGAACATCCTTTTTAATGCTGTATCTTCTGTGCGGCAGTTTTTATTTGCCAGGTGCTACTGTCAAGGTCCTGACATCCAGGGCTTTCTATGCATAAAAAGCAAAAGTAGAAGCCTTGCACCTCTCTGGAGCCCGCTGTGGGTTCCAGTGGCTGAGACTGGAAGCATCTTCTGCTCCAAAATTGGCACCCACAAGTGAGGATGTGATGGAGGGACTCAGCACCCCATCTGCTGAGAACATTCAGGTTCTGTGTGAGGCACCTTGGCACATCTGGTCAGCATTGCAGTGGGAATTATTGGGCTGTTGTCAGTTGTTTGTAGTTTATTGTAGGAATCACAGTTCAAAGGAGACCAAAGAAAGAGGATTTGACCATACGTCCATTAAAATGTGGGTCAGAAACCTAGAGTGTTTGATAGGCTTTTTTTTTTTTTCCTGCCAAGTAGGAAAAGGGTAATCCTTAGTATCTGACGTCTTTGTACAAAAAATGGTGGCTAATTTGTCATTCAGGATTTATGAAGGACTTTTTCTCCTTTTCACTAACTGTAAAGAACAAATCAAATACTAGCTTTCCAGTCCTGAAAATTAGTACACTCTAGAGAGCCAATTAAACATTATTCTCCTATCTCAGCCCCATATTAATGTTGTTCTTTTAAAACACACTCCAAGTCTTCCTCACAAGCCAGGTATCTGGTATTATCAGACTAATTTAAGGAGAATTATCATTATAATATAGCTTTTGCAATTACGTGGTATACCAGGTGGCAAGACAGCATGGCTTTGCATTGCCAAGGTGCAAAACAAATTCAGTGTTCAATCAACCTGAGAGGAAAAGGACAATTCTCATTTGCATAAACATGTAGCCACGGAAACTAGATGCACAGAGGTATAAGGAAAAGAGACCTATTTTACATGATGTGCATAGAATATTTGACAGTTTGGATTGGAGGCGTCATTGATGTGGGTAGGAATGGTGCAGTTGGTTGCCATGGATATGATTTTCCCTACTGGCAGTGCAAAGATTGGCAGGGATGGATGCTAAGAAAAAAAAAAAAGACATACACACACACACAGAGACATACACACAAGCACATGCATGCACATAAACCCACCCAAACCACTGCAACACTCTGCCAGCCCCATTCTCTTCTTTTGTTAGAAAGCTGTGTATCCTTTTTTTTTTCTGCTAATGACAGCTCATCTACTACGCAGTGTAATCTAGAAACATTGATATTCTTATAATAAATCATTTATCTACAATATGTATTTATACCTTGCACACAAAGCTACAGACATATAAAGTATATTTTATATGCATATATTCTATGAAATAGTTAGAAAGATATAGATACCTAATATTTAGGGGAAAATGTATGTGTGTTTATGTGTTTATATCAGATTCTATTTTCCTACTTTAATTTATAATCTGAGACATCTATCAACATGTATATACACATCCAAACTTGAACTACAAAATGTGCATACGGCAGATATAAAGGTGAATTTGTGCAAAAAGAAAGATGAGTGATTTTTCACTCGTGGTCTGCAGTAGCTTTTTGATCAGCTGGTCACTAGTTCACATACGAACTACCCAAAATTTCGCTCACGAATAAAAAAAAAATCAAACAAACAATCCCAAGCAAAACACAAATTCTGCTGTCATTTTACAGCTTCTGCCAAATGGTCATTCAAGGTCCTTTGATCTTAATACAGCAACACTGAAAAATATACTTCACTTGGCCGTGTGAGAGGCCCTACTGATGTCAGCAGGACAATGTGGACTCTAAAGTGTTAGTGTTTTGTTGATTTGCCACTTGAATGCTGAGCATCTCAGGTGCTGTAGCAAGAATCAAGCCCATTTTTTCCTACAGTCTAGCCCAGGAATAAAAAAAGCTTATTTCAGCTTTCATCCAAAGTGCTCTAATGAATGAGGCCAGGTTCCACTCTTGGTTAAAGCACAGCAAAACACAGCCAGATACATATTTTAAATGAGTGCTCATCTGTTCATGACCTTCT
>JAOXJM010000019.1:76209778-76223501 GCA_026413425.1 Tringa solitaria
TCTATGGATTGTTTTCTCTTTCTTAATTTTTTCCCATGTTTAAGAAATGGGAGGAGAGGATGAGGGATATCCACAAAGAAAAGCTATTCCTGCAATATATCCAACATGGTCAGAATCTAAAAATGCTGCAGCAAGTTCTTGCAAAATATACTAGGGCCTCATAGTTCCAAAATAATTTCTGGACAAAGAAAATGCATTGGAGAATAGGGGACTTCTTTTTCTTTCTTTCTTTTTTCCTGAAAAATGCCTTTCCTTTTCAGGGTTTTCTTTTTTCAGTTTGATCTTTCTTGTGTTTGATCGTTCAGTAAGATAGACGTTCAGATTTTTGCCTGAATGCATCATAATAATTCACCAGAGAAATGATGATGCACAGAAAAGATGTGGAGCAGATTAAAATGATTTATTTACATAAGCAATGAGTAAGCAGGTCAATTAAGGAATGAAGGCAACTGAACCTCATACACAGTCTGATCAAAAAAAGAGCAAAATCTCATAGCTTGTGCTTGATGTAGCAGACACATCTTCCACAATAGATAGCTGTGGAGGTGGAAATATTTTGGGGGTATGAGCATAGCTGCCAAAATCTTGCCGTTAGTAACCTGCTTCAGGGACTGCACCCTCACACCAAGGCGTGAAAGAGTGCAACCCGTTTGGGTCATGGTAATTCCTGGATAAAATGGACCCATTTAATCGATATCTGACAAAAATTAAAGTTTGGGATGTGAAGAGCTTGGAGCTGGACATGCACCAGGTGCTCAGGGTGCAGGTTGGATAGACGAGTAAAAATACAACAAAAATTATGCCCAGTATGGTTTTCTATTGGACTATATTGGACCATAGTTTTTATTGCAGCGTAGACAGCAGGTAGGCTCTCAGCAATATTTCTTATTTCTACTGCAGCACTGGTGCACACTGAAATCAATACTTGTGACTAGAGAGAAATAAAACATAAGTGCTTATGAAGCCCAAGTTTAGCAAAACCAAATTCTATGTGCCTGCTGTGAGATGGTATCAATAACATACCTCCAAGATTGATGTGGTGAATTTTGGCTAAAGAACACATCTACTGTAAAGAAAACAGAAAAATCAACGAAGGATTATTAATCATTATTAATGCATCAGGGCACAGAATCAGTTGTCTATCTAAAAATCAGTAAATCCTTTAGGATATCTCCCATCACAAGCTCCTTTAACCCCAATTATTTTACTGGGTAGAAGAACTAGCCCCATGCATTCCAAATGAAGCCTTGCCTGCCAGAATACTTCAGCAGAAATTTCTAGGCTGAAGGCACTGCCCTCCTAAAATTGAGGACAACCTTCATGAAAGCATATTACATGTTGACTTTTTTGAGGAAGATAAGCTGTTGTAAAAAAAAAAAAATATGTTTGGAAGCATGGAGATGATTGTAAAATCACCAAATCACAGAATGATTGTGGTTAGAAGAAAAAAATTTGAATATTTGTTTTAATTGATTTCTCCCTTCCCCAAATCCTCCTGAAATCTTAAATTTTTTAATCCCTTGTGATAAAGTACAAAAAGGTTTTAAAAGTTTGAAAGAGAGATTTTATATGGCATGATGCCTCTATGTCTTTTCTCGTAGTTTAGAAAACTCTGAAATGTCACTTTGGGTCAAACAAACCCAGGATCTGAAGTTCATTAAAACAAAGGTGTTGGTTTGGGCTGGAAAAATAATTATTTTCATATCTCCACTTCAAAAGCAAATGAGAACTGAGTCAATTCCTCTGCTATGTCTGTCTGACTGTATGTGTTGTTGCTTCCTGCTGTTGGAGTTTTATTCCAACTGGGCAAAGAGTAATAGGGCCAGGAAGGAGTAATATAGTACTCTAATATGGCTATTCCTTGTATGAAAATGAGGCCAAATGGCTTCTATCAGTGCTCTTTGCCCTCAGGAAAATCAAAATCACTGCCATGCAAATTATAACTAATATACTTCAAAATAAAAATGAGCAGCAATAAAAAAAAATCACTTCATTTTCTAGTTCTACACAATCCTATATTTACATGTGTATGTAAAACAATGACAAAGTCATCAATTGGCACAATTGTTTCAATTATGTGAATGTGTTTTGCCCAGAAGTAGACACATTGTGCTATGAATATTTCACCCAGTTTCAGTGGTGTTAATTTCCAGCCTCGCTCACAACATTTGAACCCGTAACCAGTGAGATGCAGAAGGAGAAACAGCTGGCATTTTTAAAGATGTAGTTTCTGTTCCTGGTGAATCTATGGCTGCAGCTCAAATAAAGACTCTTCCTTGAAGCTGAGCACACTGATGTAAATTGTCTGCTGTGTATACCATTGTGTGCTAATTTCTCAAATTAGTTGTGCTGCATAAAAAGTCAGGTCAGAAGACAATTAGGTCTCTATCATGCAGGGAAAAGTTAGTTATTTTTGTTGCTCCTCCTTTTTAGTTTCTTTTTTTTTTTTAATTTTTTTATTAATAGTGTTTGACACCTTCAGAGCTGCACCACAATTCCACATGATTTTCTTTTGCAAGCCCTCCTCCTCACTCAGCTCCCACTCTTTCCTCCATCCTGCCAGCTAATTAAACACAAACCTGTGAGAAAGGCACAGTTAAACCCAGCCTGCTAACAAAGACGATTCCTCAATAGGCCTAAATGTCGAATAAATTTCAGATGCCTGATGAAACCTCTTCATGAAGCCATACATTTAGCCACACGGCTGCCACTTGAGGGTGGTGATTACCCAAAACTGTAAGGCAGGGACTGAGCACTGCATCTGCATGCAGAAAAGTTTTAATGAATGCCCCAGCTACGGGACTAAAAATGTGATGCTTGTGTGCGGGCATTGGTATGAACAAGAACTTTATGGAGTAGACACTTAAAACATTATGCTCATTGTTGCTAAATAAACTCAGTCCTGCCATTAGCAGCAAACTGCAATGGAAATGGGAGCTCATTCCGCAGCCCTTGTCACTAATTGGGACGTAGATGCCAAAGTGATAATGCCTTAAAATACCTTGGATAGATGGATAGAGGGAGAGATAAGTTTTCTTTGCAGTCAAAACCACTCCTGCACTTTGTCCACTTCAAATAGCAAGTTTGTGAGCCCTATGTGCCTGATTTGTTAAATACACCCTTTGTGTATTTTTAAAAGTCATAAATTTTTTACAGTTATAACATAATAATTACATGCAAGAATATTTACTGTCTGCAGTAAATATAATTAATTAGTCCTGGTACACATAATTTTAATTTTATTTGGCAACTATAAATAATTTCTGATTCAGCAAATGGCACTGCAGAAAGCCTGGTAAACTAAATGCTGTTTCACTTAACATCGCTAAATAATTGAATAAAAAGAAGTGCTGGCTAAATGGTGTGGAAGGAATACCTAGCATCACTCTTATCAAAATGAAAGTTCTTTAAAACCAAATCTCATTTTAGCAGCTAAAGCTAAATCTCATTTTAGCCTGAGCAAAAAACTTATTTCCTTAAATCTTTTAGAAAAAATAAAAAAGGCATATTTTAACCAAATACAAAATATACATGTTAATTTTACCAGAAATTGCATTTTATTCCAGCTATGGTGTTAGTTTCCTGCAGAACTATTGGTAATATGAACTGGATGTTCATTTTTGGAGTCACCAAGCATTTGCCTAATTTTCTTGACCTATCCTATAGTCAGAGATATTTTGAGGAATGAGGTAAGGGGGGAGTATTCTTGGAAATTACTCTCATAAACTTCCAATGCCTTCACCACTACAGTATTTCCCCAAGAAAGCAACAGACAGGAACACACACACACGCAACATCTCTAGAGGATATATAATATGTATATTTAAGTAATAGCAAGTTAGTAAGTAACATAGAAGTATGTCATAGTTCTTTCCAGAATCATGTTTAAAATGTGCATTTAAATATTTATTGAGTAAACTGCCCAACAATATCAGTTGATGAGTTTTATGAAGAAAATATTCTGTGGCTGTAAGCTACATTGAAGGAAATTAAATAATGGCAAAGGGACTTACATATGCTTTAGAAGATTAGGGTTCACAAAACCTCAAGAGACGACCTGGGTAATGCTATAAAAGTACAGAATTACTTACCTGTAATGAAGATAAGGCAAAAAACTCAGCAGAGGTATTCATGATACTAAAATAGCTTGATTAATCTGTGGCCTTTGAAACAGGTTCCTGAGGTGATCAATTTAACCACTTCTTCACAAAGAAAGTAAGGTGTGTTAGCTGTGCATACTTTTGCAGTAGTTCATGAGGATAAAACTGAAACAGCTGACCAATTTCTGTTCTTCAAGTGCTTCACTTGTGCCAGAGGAGAAGATTCTAGGTTTTGTGAGTGAGAGACAGTAAGGAGACATTCAAGAAGGGCGTAACTGCTGCTCATTAACATCTACATAATAAAGTTGCAGATTGTCTGGTACATGGTGGTGAGTTATTTCTTTAAATAGTTATATATTAATAATTTTAAAATACTGCAAACTTGGTTCCGTTTGGAAGAGACGTTTGAGCTGGTTGTGGTAGAACAAGTGTAGGTGGAAGTGGGCAAAACAACCATGAAGATGTGTTGGAACTAACTGCATGCTGTGTGTGGTTTCTGGGTGCTACTGGATAAGAGTGGTCACTCCTGGCTTTGCAACATCATCGTCATGCTGAGCATTGGATGGAGACAAATGGCCTTAAACGTATTCTCCTATAATATCCAGTGTCACAGGCTCAGAATGGAGGTCACATCACTACAGGTCTACAGCTCATGTGTGATCCATCTGTAGAGCTCTTGAAGCAGCATCACATGAGATGCCATCAGGGTATTGACAAGGCTTCCTGGCGTGTACTTCTGAATCATCAAGACTTCCATCTCAGAATGTTTTCTGGATGATTTTTTAAACAAAGTTAAAAAATCCTAAATTCGTTTATAACCAATGTCTGTAGCTAAGCTCTCTGCAAGGAAAGAATAATCCAGACACGTTGCTTATTTCAGTGTAGAATCACTTGATGTACACAGGTTTATTACTTATATACCATTATTTATAAAGTACTTATTTATTTATAAGTTACCTCATTCATTACCATGCAGGTATGGGGTTACAAAGCTATTTTTTATAGGTTTCCCACTTTTTATATTTTTCAAGGTAGAGAAACTTTTCTGTTGGAAAGACAGCAGCCTAGCTGCCTGCCACCCAACACAAGACCAAGGGCACATGGATCATAAAAGTATTATATATGTTCTATGAGAAAAAAGATAAATCACAATTCTCCAACCTACAACACATGCTAAAGTTTTATCATGAGGATGGGTGAACCAAAAATAGTCAATGATGTGACATAATCTTTTGAGAAAATCCATCACTATTGGCTGTTAAGAAAAAAAAGATATTTTTAGATAAAAAGCCAAAGGCCTGAAATAGATGAGATACATTATCTGTAAACACACACTGGACTGAAAGGCAGAAAAGAGAAGTAGAAATACGCAGATTTTTATTTTAGTAAAATGTAATCATTAAATGCTTTAATTACTGTACAATAATTGATGTGGTCTATTTACTAATGATCAAGCAGAGCCTAACAGGGCATTGCAAGTAACAAAAAAGAATTCAGGTTAGTCAAGACAAGAAAGATTGCAAAAATCTGCAGAAGCAACTAAGAAAGTTTGTGTCTGCAGATGTCAAAGCCAGGTGGAATTCAGTATCAGGATGTGTAAATGAAGATTGTAAAGGATGGGTCAATGTATTTCTAACGTACCTGGGTTCTGACTGAAATGCAGACGTTCACATCGGCAAAAAGCCTCAAGAAAATATTGCAAGTAAGACAGCATAAGATTCTCCATACTGAGAATACCGTGCCAATTGTTAAAAACTTATCATTCCTTCACTTCGAATAGTCTGTTCAGATATATTGTCTCCATATTGCAAGAGAAGAGTAAAAAGAAAAGCAGTGACAGTAATGGAAATAAATATGTAAAATGTGTCCTGTCTGAAGAGCTTCCAAAAAAGCAAAAATTCTCTTTTTAAAAGGGAATCCAGTAGGAGATTGCATGATAGGTGAATATAAACCAAGGTGCGTGCGGAAGGTGAGTCATACTCACTACAAGTGACAAAGATGTTAGTTGAAAAGGCTATGAAAAAGTCTTGTTTTGCAGTATGTGTGGAAATCATTGCCATCAGACACCAGTATTGAGATTGTCTGTAGTTGTATTAGATAGAGTCTGTATTAATTAAAGGATAAATACCCAACTGCTGCTGCTTATGAGACAATTTTGGACTCACAGCAACAGGGATATAGGCCTGAAGGGGAATATCCTATCAGCCAGAGGGTCTGCACTTCCCATGAGGAATGTTGCCAGGAGCAGTGTCACTGAGGATGCTGACAGGGAAACACCTGGGGTGATCCTCCAAGGCACTGAAGATTTCCCTGTTTTAATATTCAGAATTGGGTTAACGGTGAGAAAGTTGTTATTTCCAATTAAATTTAACGTAATAATGCAGCAGCTAATTGTTTTTAGCTCCCTTTTACAAATCTGTTACAGGGACTTTGGACAATGATACTGAAAAACATTTCAAGTACATCACTGTGCCTAATGAATTACAGAGCTCTTGATTAATGGCACTTGTTCAGTGCCATCACTGACAGTAGTATGAAGTGTGAAAAAAACAGTGTTTCTGCCCGGTGTGTTTTTTCCTGTGAGACAGACCAGACAGCATCAGCACAGGTTTTTATTTTTTTAAATTGCCTTTTTTTTTTTTTTCCCTTTTTGTCTCCTGTTGTATTTCTTTATTTTGCAAATGTGTTTTTTTGTCCTGCACTGGACCTTGGATGAGATGAGCTATCATCCAGGAGATATGCAGTAGGTTCTGCTGAAGCTTCACTACTTGGCATTGACTCAGCAGCCAGAAAACCTCAGCCCTGTATCGTAACAGAGATGTGGGGAGGCAAAAAGGAGGGAGAAGAAGGGAGCTGAAGGCATGTGCTTGTCAGATCCATCAGCAAACAAACCCAGCTGCTGGAGTATCCATCATGATGCCACCGGTGAATTGCAGTTGACTGGAGGCGTACTTTGCCACGCAGTATCAGGGTTTATGTATGTTACTAACCTTATTTCACTGGGTTGAGGGCGTACAGCTTTATGGAGCTCCACCAATCTCCACCAGCTTGAAATAAATTCCTGGCGAGCTGTATATCACAGCCTGACAAGGGTTGCGGGGCCATCCTTGTATGTACAGTTGTTGCCTGTATTTTTTCTGCCACTTCTGGACCAGTAGGTCACTCTCCTCCAGGATGAGCAGGGAGGCACGCTGTAGGACTCGGAGAAAATAGCAGTTTTCAACGTTTTCTAGACTCTTGCAAGCTGCTCATGGCACCGGTGGCGGGGAGGGTTTGTGCTATTGAGGCTGTCTCCGCTCTCCAGCATCCCCCTCTCCTCCCAGCAGCATCCCTGACACAGATTTCACAGCAGCAATAGGTCTAGTTTTGTCTGCAGAATTTCTTTCCCATTCATTATTTTCTTGTCATGGCTAATGAACGTAACTGGTCCCCTCAGGAAAATGCTGCCAACGCATCCTGGTCCTGTCTCGTCACCCTTAGGTGTCCCCTATTCTTGAAAAAAAACCAACCAAGCCTGCCTCTGGGCCCGAGTAAGAAGTGCTACAGAGGGCCAGAGGTGAATTAAAATAGCTCTTGGAAATACAGCAGTTAATGGAATCATATGAACAATCTATTTTTATGGTTTTAGGTGAATAAGCCCCACTGAGCATCAGGAAAGTATCTTTCACCTTAATATATGGTACTGTGAGAGAAGCAGACTCCTGAAGAAAGTAGGAGTAGGATGAAAAAAATCATTCTTTTTTCTTTGGATGTGCCTCTGGGCTTTAAAGTAGTTTTGAGTAGTCTAAAGGTATTTTCGCTGCTGAAGCAACATCTGTAATGTCTCATAAAGTCAAGTCCTTACCTGCTCTTTCTTCAGTGGAAACACTCAGAGATTGATGTCCAGCAATGACATCTCTTTGGTGGACACGATTTCACACTGGCTGTGCCTGCCAGCTTTTCACTGCAGCTAACAGATAGGTGCAGAAATGGTGACATTGCTTCCATCGTGAATTTCAACCTGTGACTTTCGGCTGCCCCAAAAATGGATAGAACTGGTAAAAAACTGAGCCATAAAGCTGAAGCATGAGTTCCTTCCTTGTCTGTGGGGATGTGACCTGCACATAGACCAAGAGCCCTGACACTTGTCCCTTCTCTCTGCCACCACAGTGAGTGGCTCTTAGTAATGTCTGCCTTAGCTTCAATGTCCGAAATAGAGCAATATCATCAAAACTCTTCAGAAAGAGGCAGTGAGGGCTCATAGTGCATGAAAAGAGAACTTGAGACTTTGCATCTCAAGTCAAGGTACTGCAAACAATACAACATCATTAATACATGGGGAAAACGCCAATAAGTGTTGTATCCAAAGGATACAGAAATATTCACATTCTCCTTTTCTTTGCCACGAAGGACACATTCCATTTCAACAAATACAACACAGAGAAAGGCTGAGATTATGTCTTAATTCTTTCAAGAAATGCTTTTTTTTCTAGCCATTATCAACAGCATTATTCTTACTGACCATCATATATTTGAGGTAATGCAGGGAAGGATGGAGAATCATAACCAAGCTATGAAGAGGAGTAGCAGGGCTTATGGAGGAAATTAAAATGGTATTGAAACAGAATAGCACAAAAAGCTCCACTGAGATACATTTTTGGTTTTGGTTTGGTTTTGGTTTGTTTTTCTTTTTTTAATAAAGGTGACAGCTTATCCATATGTCAGACAGGCAGTAGTTTCTGGGTAGCCACAAAGGTCATCCATAGCCAAAAATAATCATGCCAGTTTTACCTAGGAGTAATGAAACATAACTCAGTGGTAGAGAAGTGCAATCCAGGTATGCAGTTATAGGGGTCAACCTGAATAATGAATTTACAAAGTCTCACTACTGTCAAACAATGTCCCTCTTTTTTTCTGTAAAACAAAAATCTGGGTGAGATTTATCTCTGAAGCACTTTTTTTTATTGAGAGATCAGAGTGGTCTCCTGGACACATCATTGCCAAATGTAGGTTTAATTAGATATTTTTTTATTGCTCTCCCCTCAAAAAATATAATTTTTATTGTTTTATTTGTTTATTTTAAGCTATTTCATGGGTGCCACGTGTTTTGGCTCCCCAGTAGTAGACTGGGTTGTGGCATTAATCTAATTTCAACAACTCTGTGCATAAGAAGCATTTTCAGCATTCACAACTGCCTCCACTGAAATAGCTGGAGGCTGAATTTTGTCTTTGTGGAGCCCCTTCTATGTGATGCCTTTGCTGAAATTTCAGGTGTTGGGACGTACAGGGTTTTTATCAATATGCCTTCAGGAACACCCACATTGTAGGATGTGCCCTAACGCAATAAGACAGTTTTTGGTCAATGGATGCCTTTACCCGGGAAGCAAAAGAGAACCTTCAGAGGAAGAGGCAGATGATGCCTCTTCTGCCCTTGGGCTGTCCCTCTGCCTCCTCTCTTCTCCCCCATGCTCACCAGGGACACCTTTAGGTTGGTTCCTTTCTGTGCTGTCTATGCAGGCACTCAGTCACCTGCTTCAGCATCTGTAGGTTCTCAGCAGCCAACAGATTCAAAGCAGAAGGAAGCCCTGGTGTTGGGACGGAAGGAGGATGTTAAATATCAGCTTTAAGTTAGGAATAACTACCCAGGAAAAACAAAACAAAACAAAAAAAATAGAAAACAAACGTCACAAAAACCCAAAACAAACCACAGAAAAACAACAAAACAACAAAACAAAACAAAAAACCCAACAAACCAACCAAACAGTGCCCAGTGCACTTTCTCCAAAAAAAAAAAATATGGCGTTTTTGGTGGATTCTTTCAAAACAATTGCTGTTTGAGATGTGCAGTGGAAACCTGTAGCTCCTATACAGTCAAATTAAATGCCCTTTCGTGGAGAGGAATGGCTGTCTCCAGCAGGTATTAATTATGGTTGCCTGTCAACATTTATCTTAGAATGGAAAATATAAGTTTTTTGTGCTGGATGAACAAAAAAAAAGCAAAACAAAACAAAATTAAATGTATGAGAGTGTCTGCTTTTTTTTTTCACTGTGAGTGAAAAAAACTTTTCACCAGTGAAGCTGCTATTTTACTCAGTAAAAGCAAATTCTACACATTATGCTGGCTAAAGACAGCTGAAGTTCAGAGAGCTGATTCCTGCTCCCATGGCACTTCCTTGCAGGTTGCTCTTTAGCAGTGTTTGAGAAGAGAAAAGTTTTGTTGGGAGAGAGTCTGTAGAAAAAGAAACTATGTCTCGCTTTTCGGAAGAAAAACAGCACAAGAACATAAATTCTAGCTGAGAAGCCAAGCTGGCCACATGTTGAATATTTTAGAACTATTCACTCTACTTTCTACCAAAAGATAAATTTGTTTTCCTGAACAAAAGAAATTAACAAATTAAACCAGGACAGAACTTTTTTTTTTTGCAAGACGTTTCAACGTGGGAGATGGCAATTTTACTATTTTGCAGGAAGAGACTTCAAACTTCAGTGAGAAGGTGTAAAAAGTGGAGAAAGGAAAAGGGAAAGCAATCTTTAGTAGCAAGAACTGGGATGAATTAGCAGATACAGCTACGTTCCGCAACGAGCCCTGGCTCTCTGGCAGGAGGAGCTGCACTGGGTCTGACAGCAGTAATTCCCTGAAAAGCGGATGACTGTAGCTACAGGCAGAGCTGTGTATCCCCTCAGGCTCTACCATTGCCACAACTGGCTTTCCAAGGGAAATGCCCATGCATCAGCATCAACCCAGACTCCGTGCATAAATTCGGAGGAGGGGGGAAGTGGGCGAGACCTGGTTCCAGCCCTCGGGTCTGTATCAGCTTCCCGCAGATGAAAGCAGGGGAGGCACCTAGAGGAAACAACTCTAAAATCAGAACAGCCTTGGCCTCCGCCGCCTTTGGGAAGGCAGGGCAGTAAAGCAGTGGCTGTATTTCCACATGAATGTGGGGCTGATGCTGTGGAATGCCTCCCCTGCCCTCCTGCTCCCTTCACACATTCCTCCCGTGACAGTCAGGCAGCCTTTGTGCACTTTGGGGTGCACTGCAAAGGGCTCTGCAGTAAAAAGAAAACGCCAAGGAGGTATCAAGCCCTGCAAGTTGTTTGTCAGCCTTGGAGAGGCAGAGAGTTGTAGTGGTGGAAGGTGACATAGGGAAACTTATAAACTATGAAATTAACTGCAAATAAAACTACTGCAGTAACAAAGTTTATTGTGGTACTCAATCTGCTTCCCCTTTCTTTATTCCCAGCGATGTCTGTTCTCTGGCCATGAGGTGCCTCCGGGCAAGTTGTGCTGGACCCTCACCGAGAGGGGCTGCTGCCTCCCTCCTCTCCCATTTGAGGTTCCCACATCCCTCTCCGTGCTTAGCATGCCAGCCACCGTGGTGCTGAGGCACCATCCACACAGTTTTGAAGGCTTCACAGTTCCACTCATCAGAGCAGCTGCATTTCTCTGGCCTTCTTTGGGCAAGGTGGTCCTGCCACTCTGCCAATCCCTCTGTTGGGGAAAGGGCTGTTCCAGAAAGTTGCACTGTGCTCTAAGGAGATGTGTCCTTTCAGTTTTCCCCTGCAAAGATTTCAAAGCAAATGCACTTCAACTAGCCCGGGCTCCTTTGCCCTGAGCTCAGTCAAGGCATCCCTTCTTGGTGTGTTTGGGTATGGAGCACAAAGGGATGGGGTAGCTGACACTCTGCCCTTTGAGAAGATACTTCAATGGGCAGATTATCAATAGGGAAATTATCACCCCTGTCTGAAGATCTGGTAGGGTCTCTAAGGGTCTGGTGTGCAGTAGAGCTATAAGCCATCCTCTGAGCACACTGTAGGCTGTAGGGTAGGTGATGTATGGTAGCTCAGGGCACAAGGGACCTGTTGCCTTGCAGTGTCTTGCTGTAGAGATCCCCCTTCTCCTCTCAGGCTGCCTCATCACTTGGAGAGTATTCAGTGGGGCTAGGATGGATTAACCCCTCAGAGGACCTCTGCACTGCATCACGAGAGCAGGAGAAGTGGGGAGCATTACCCATCCATGGAGGGATCTTCTAAGGCATGCCGTCTTCTAGGTTGCCTTCATTGAGCCTCCCATTTGTAGGAGCACAGTGGAAAGTTGGACCCACTGCAGGTCTTAGGGCTTTTTCCCATGTCCCTCCCAAGCTTTGGAAACGGGGGTGGGAATTTAGATGAGATCATCACCTGCTACCCTCCAAAATGCAAACACAGGACCCCTTTCCAACCTCCCTCCCCCCAGATATCAGGCTAATATATTTTACATGCAAGAAGAAAAGTTGTCACATCTCTTGCTGAGTTTATCACCCAACACTGGCAGTGATGTTAAGGTAACAATCTGTACACACCTTCACGTGCCACTACCAAGTTTATGTCAGCAGCAAAAGCTGAAAGGAGGCTCTTTAACAACCTTGACTTTTACTGGCACCAGAAAAGCTCAGAATTAGACAGTTTCTGATAACAACCACTCTCCTTTGCAGATTTGGTCTTTACCTTCCTGTAAACTCAGAAATTTGCTATGCAAAGCGATGTCTAATAAAATGACATTAATAGTGTGTATTAGGGTTTCCCAGAATTACTACTATTGCTGTTAAAGGGGCTGCTTTACAAAAGAAAGAGACACAGCAGGTGGTTCCCCCACAGCAGCAGTAGCAGCAGCAATTATTAGTAGTGAACAAGACACACAATACAATACTGGGCTTTGGAAGGCCTTGTCTGTGGTAAAATCACAGCCGTGACAAGGGGCGAAGTTACAACATAGTTATCCCCTGACCCAAATACAATATGGTCCTATTTTGTGGTGTTGATGGGTCCATAACTATATTCCACCGCAAGGCTTAAAGGTTAAGGTTACCAGCTGCACTCCACAATGAAACCGTGTTGTAAGTGGGTCCCATGACACAATTGTGTTTCCAGTACAGAAAAACCCTAAATAGGCTAGATGCTTTTTCTCCGTCTTCCTTGTGTGTGCATACACATTTTGCCCTAAGGGTATCTCTAGAGAGCCCTGCTTCTCCACTTACTGTAATAGGAAGTGCTTTGATATGATGACAGGGTCATTGTCTGTCAAAATCAGGAGATCAAAAGATTCACAGTTAACTAGTAACAAGTCATCGAAACACTTTATGAAAAATTCTGAAAGACTCAGGCCCTTCTTCTCATTAAGCAGTGACACAGCAAACATTTTTTCATTGTCTCTTCCAGGAATATAATTGCTATTTTGCAGTTTACTCAGGCTCCTTCATCAAATATACCTGATACTTCCATTCTGTGCAAATAGAGAAAGCGTTGCCAGTTCTATCAACAGCAGCTGAAAATCAAGAAAAAAGAAAAGGCAGTCCAACCTTTATAATGGCTGTCAATGCCTTAATAGATACCTTTCAGCTCTTTGACACTTACATCCAGAGTACTGGCTGTAAGACAAGAGGCAGGGAGAGAGGGATGGGAGCTACCCTGGTAGCAGAAAATCTGTAGGGATCTGAAGACCTTGGTCTGATTAAATGATGGAGATAAAGGCCAGCTGCAACCTCGCTCCTCTGCATCGACAGAGTTCTTTCACTTGATGGTGTTACGTGCCTTACAAATTAAGTACATTCTGTCACAGAATCTTCTAGGTTGGAAGGGACCTTCAAGATCATCTTGTTCAACCATCA
>JAOXJM010000019.1:76247099-76288880 GCA_026413425.1 Tringa solitaria
CTTATCTGGACCCTCTCCAGCACCTCAATGTTTTTTTTTTTGGTGAGAGGCCCAAAAGAATATGCTGGAAGATATGAAATCCAAAATTTTCCTGGTAGAAAAATACTCATACGAAAATCCTTTATGAGACAGAGGCCCTTGTTTTTAGGCAACACTGACAACTCTTTTTTCCTTTGCTTTGCTATTTTATGTTTTCCTTTACACCTCTGTGATTTCCCTAAATAGCTCCTGATGCTCTAAACAAAATGCTCCCAGCACTATTACTTCTCTTGGTTAATTTAACTTTCAGAGAGGGATAAACATGTCTCCAGTCTATGGACGTCTAGTACGTTCAGCTAAACATTAGCACATACAATTGATGAGAAAATACTGAAATAATCTACAGCAGAAAATATAACTCTCAGGAAAATGCTCGTACTCCCTCACACATTTTTTACAAGTTTTCTGCGCTCTGAACTGGTTCAATATTTATATAACTAGAAAATGCAGTCTGCGCAAGAAAAACACTATTTTATAAATGCAGAATAGGCAGAATCAAAGTTTATACTCTTCTCTGTAGCCATCTTTCTATATTTAATACAATGCACTTGCAAAATGGTTTTCTGTTTATGAATCAGTACAGCTAAGAGACAGCCAAGCTCTTCTGGAAATGTACTGACACAACTGCTCATTTATATTAAGGCTTCCTTAAAACATTCCTTATACCTTTAGGTCTGTAAAGGGACTTTAAAATGTGTGGAAATACCATTTAATCTGAGACTAAAGACCTCTGCCCTCCATAAAGTGCAAAGTAGCATTAGCAAAAATGTGTGTGAAGTTCACTGTCTTTAACAGAAAGCATATGAATGAGACTGCAAAATTATATCCTTTGTAGTTCTGCTGTGAGCTGAAATTTTCATTTTAGATTATTATCTTAACAATAGGAATAATCTTTGCATTTTTGTCAGTATGTCAGTTGTAAAGCATCGGCCCTGAGCAGGTTTTTCTCCCATAATTTGTGAAAGCCAAGCTTGACCCTCTGTTGCTCTCTGAAGAATCATTTTATAGAGTGAAATGTATGTTTTAGAGACCACTGATGTAGAAACTGACAGCCTTCAGGGTGTAGGCATCTTTGACTGAGTCACTTGTAAACTGCTGCAACTAAATGACAGTTTACCAGCGTGCAAAGCCATTAGAGAGGCACAGCTGAGTGACTGTGAGCGCACTGGAATGACATATTTGATCTCATTTGCTGTTTATTTTATATGCCTAACTTTATCAATCAAAGCCCACAAGTGGAGGACAAAACACAGAGAGAGCTGTTTGAAATCCGACAGCAGTCCTCCAATCAGTGCAGAATACAGTAAGGTACTGATACTAATTAAAATAATACAGGTTACGAAGCTGTACGTCAGCTAAGAAGAACTGTGTGGCTCTCTCCAGCCTCAGAAAGCAAGGGGAGACAGCTATACCACCATGTACATATGTACACAAGTGTCTGTGTATAATTTCTATATCTCTGCCATGAACATAGATGTCAGCCATTTAAATACTGTTTATCATCTGCAGGTAATAGATATATCGCATATAAGCAAAAAAAAAAAAAGTGCTTGCAACCATGCATTTAAATATCAGCTATACATGAATTCATACACATGCATCTATAGAACCATAGATATTTTACAAATGTGTATATTTTACAGATCAATCATACGTATGTACAATGCTGTATTTTTGTGCTTTGCACAGGGAAAACAATACAAACATATGCAAATGTGTGCTTGATATCCAAGACTGAAGTTTATATACACATATATGCAAAATGTATAATCTATCATTTTCAAACAGTGGATCTAATTCTTTCCTCCCACATGTTAGCCTTGAACTGTTATAATTTCATTGAAGAGAAATGTATTACTACAGATTTACTCCAGCACAGAAAGCTTCAGACTCGAGGTCTGCAAATTTAGTACCTATTAGGCTTCATTCTTGCGATAACAGGTTTGGAAAAACCAAGTCACGTCTGTTGTCTTTCTTTATTTATTTGATATTTGCTATTGCCTCACAATGCCCTGTGGAACATACTCCAAAAATAATCTCTGTAACTTGGTAGCTAAGCGATAGAATATCTGTGATCTTGTTACAAGTCACAGCTGGACCAAGATTTCTTTCTTTTTTTGGGGCTTAAGCTAAAATCTCACTAAAGGGCTCTTGTAGAATTATAATAGGAGATGGACTAGGTCTGAAGAGCAATTTCTATGTAATTTTAAAGGAAAGTAGGAAATCTACTAGCCTAATAAAAACTGTTTTGTTTATATTCTGTGTGATTTTGGTTCACATTTGTCCTAAGTCTTTCCAGTTTTCATACACTCTCTTTTCAAGTTTTTTCTAGGGCCTGTAGTGAATAAACTACACAGTAAGGAAATTACTTTTTTCTTGCTGAAATTAGTCTAATCTTCATATGAATTTTCCAGAGAAAATTTAAATTCTTTGAAATCCTTGTTTCATGTAACCTTCATTTCATTCAGAATGAAAATAACTTTCATTTACTTACAGTTAACAGCTATATTCAACAGTAGAAGGGTTAGAAGTGGCAAGAAAATCTGTTCTGTAGTTTTATTGATGCAAAAATAAAGAAAACTTTTTTACAAATATTTATGTGAGAAATGTGAGTACAATTCTTTAGCATTTTTCTTCTGTTTTGACAGGTCATTAAAAACTCTCACAACTTTTAATGTATGGTAATACTGCCTATTAGTTAATTAATAGCTGTTTTTTGCTCACTGTTCTGATGATTTTGCAAGAGTTGGTAATGCCACAGTTATAACTGCAATTGTTCATGTTTTGTCTGCATGTTCACTAGCCCTGGTTATTAAATGTTGTCTAATGAGAAAACGAGTGCCGAATACTGAGAAGAAAATGAGTATATTTTAAATTTTGTCTCCAAAACACTTCTGGTTTACATTTCATTATTTCACCAGTTTGTTGGCAAACCATGGTTAAATACTGTTTTGTGTGAGTCAGTGGAGAACTTGGCTGGTTTTACATTTTTAAGTCTCAAGAAAGCTACATACTTAGAAGACTAAATAATTATAAGGTTGCAGTGGTGATATCATCAATATTATCACATTCATTTCCCCTCCAGGTCAGGATCTAATTCATGGCTTATGTTTTATACATAAAAATATATATATACTCTGGATCAGGGATGGCATTTTGTTTCACTCGAAGGAGTAAAATATTTCCATATTTCATCACCCACACCAATGTAAATAGTGTTAACAATTTATTTCTAACATGTTTTTGGTGAGTTATTTGTGGAAAGGATGCTCCCTCTTTATTTCTTAACAGCATTTCTTCAGGAGTTGGAAATGATGTGTGGGCAAATTGGAGATAAAAAATTGAAGCGAAATTTTAAAAACATTCAGTAGACAGGTATTGATTTTAATGAAGTCAGTCTAAAATATGCAATTACCACATGACCTTCATAAATAATGAGTCAAAACTGTCATCAGATGAGGTCAATAGAGAAACTCAATAATTTAAGTGTACTAAGGCAGAACTGTGTGTATTTTTGCTTCTTGACTATAGAACATTCATTGAATTTTTTACCTGCAAGTCAGCAAATTGCATAAATCATAGAAACGGTACAGCGATGATCCACGAATCCAGGACATGGCCAAAGCTGGAAAGGTCAAGTGTCTAAACTTTATCATTACTCCTCCAAACAAGGTGTATGTTGGAGGGAGCTACCCAATGAAATTGACAAAATGCTTAGAAGAGTAAGAAACTTTCAAAATGTATTATGTTAATGTAAATAGCACCCATATCTGAAAACTGCATGCACAGAGCAGCTTATTGTGGACCCAGAGATGTTCTTCTGAACATAGTTGCTGACAAGTAGAGGTGCACCTCCTTTTCTGAATGGAGAAAGTATGTGTAGAACAAAACAAAACACATATCTCAAAACTTTGTTTGCCATTTATGCCAAGGGTTGGAGCTTCTGTATCTTCTGGTTTACATTCATTGCACACTTGTTCTTGCTGGCAGAACATGGGGAACCAAGAAGTCCTGGACTTGAGAGAAACACTACTGATAACCAGTACTTTCCAATGCTAAAAGATTAAACAGCTTTGTATCATCTGCTAGAAAGAATGCTGAGAAGGGTAGATTTCTCACAGCCTAAAGGTTTCAGCAAATCTAGCTACTCAGGCTAAACAGACATAAGCAAGAAGCACAAATCACACCAAATTATAACCCTAAGCAATTTATCCTACTTAAAACTTACTTATTGATGCTAAACAATTAATATCCCTCAACACTGAGGAGATATTTCATGTGACTATGAGCAAGTCCCTAGATTTTGCCTACCTAGTTAAATCTGTGTGGTATCCCTAGCGCAGAATACTTTGATTGGTTGAGAATAAACATCCTGATGGATAATATTTTTGAATAAAATTATCATATTGTGTTTTTGAATGAAGCGATTACCACAAAGCAAATTTTAGTCACAATTAGATAGTTACCCTGTAATGGCTATTAACTTACCACTCTGGAAAAGATATGCTGCTCAACTTTTTTTTCATGTAGACAGCATCTGAAAATGCAAAGTTTCATTTGTTAGGCTGTGCAAGAGGGACAACAGCACTTGCCTACATCGTGATGGTATTCCAAAGGCTTGCAGCCTTGGAGGTTTTGAAGTGGCAGGTGCACTAGCATCTAAAATTAAAAGGGCTAAGGAGATGAATAGGGTATTAACTTCTGCTTCTTCATCCAGACTGCCATTGCCATCATGTAATAGTTCTGCTGTGTGATATTTCTTCAGTTAGGAATTCGGAGTCTCACCCAGTGACTGGAAGAAAGGCAGAGTTTTGGGCTTTAGCGACAGCTGTGAAACAGCAAAGGGGTCAAAGGAACAAGTTCCTGGGGGTTTTGGATTGATACTGTCATAGCATATCTTCAGGTACAGAGTATGAATTTCTAATATACAGCACACAAGACTGCTAAAAATATGAAAGCCAAAATGTTACATTTATTTCAAGGAAGTGTTTTAACAAAATACCCTTGGCTTCTTATTCAATAACTCAGAAAATAAACTAACCAGTTAGACATATTGTGAAAAAAAAAAAAAATCACAAAGAAAAGCCCAGGAATATCATGTCAGAGACACTGGTGCTGAAACAGAGCTTTATTCTGACACTAATGATTCTGTGCCAGTCGATTACTTTCATTTAAGATAATATATGAGTTATCATACAAGTTAAGCTCATTTTTAGCCTACTATCGAGGATCTGCAAAGTTCTTACACTCACTAGGTGTTCTAATTTTTTGCCAAAAATTAAACCACCGTTTGATTTGCAATCAGATTTGCCATCAAAGATCTGAGACTTGCCATTCCCATTGGGAAACTGTAGGTGTTGCTGAAGCTGCATAGTTGCATAAGAGAAGCAGGTGACCTAATCACACCCTAGAAGTATTGGTTAATACTTTTAACACCTTCTCAAGCAATCTGTTTTCCTGCTTCTGTGTGATGCTTGAAAAGGCATTTGATTTGATGCATTCCTCATCATTTGGGGTTTTTGTTTTTGGTGTGGGGTGGTTTTTGGCACTCTCAAAGTAATTTTCCCAGAACACCAGCCAGTATGGATTTTAGCTTGTTAGTGAAGCTCTGCAACGAAGGGAGCAGCCTGCAAGAGTTATGGATTTCATTTTCATTTAAAGGAAAAAAAAAATCAAGGTCTGTTAAAAGGTGATTGCATTCTGGGAACATTAGTGTCTTTATTATGCTTTAAAAGAAAGTTGTTTAACAATCCGTTCCAGACAATACCAGGAGTTCAGTCTTCCAGTTTATCACACTTGTTATCCCAAGGACCAATTCTCTGAACACAATCTGTTTTCAGTGTTTTTGTCATCAGAGTGGAAAGATCAGTGGCCTTTGACGTGGCATGAGCTACCAAGTGAATCAAGAGGGACTTGGCCACCAGGACTAAGAACAAAGATCAGAGGTGGGCTGAAAAACAGCTTGGGAGCCTGCCAAGCACAAGGAGTTGCCCAGAGATCCCAGGGAGCCTGTTTTTTTTTGCTTGGCATTTGGTTTTCCTGGGTGCAGATACCTTTCAGACCTTCGTGCTGAAATGCTCACACTTGAGGCACTCCTCGTTGAGATATCACTGTGTCACTCACTCTAAGCATCTTCAGAATGGCCTAAAAATAGGCCTATCAGTCACAACAGTAAGAAAATAGAAAAATTCCAACAGTGTGACATAGCTGAATAGAAAGATTTACATTGCCTAACATGGGACAAAACACAGAATGAAGTCTGATAAAAATACGGAGTTTTCTAGACAGATCAAATGAAAGAATGACTAAAATTTTCTCTGTACTGATGTTGCTTGTCTCATCAAAACATCCTCAAACCACTCCTTTCCAAAGCATAATTTTCTATGGTTACTTATGTGTAACTTAGACAAGAATTATGTTGCATATATAGCTAAAAATTGATGTGTTTTTACTTGTCTTTCTCCTTTTTGCATGCAAAACAAAATAAAAATAATGCTAAAGTTTATTCTAACAGTAAAAAGGGAAAAATTTTTAAAAAGGCAATTTAATGAGTATATACATGACACTTTTCAAAGTACGTCTGCCTTAGAAAAGTTTGTTAGCAATGGTCCCCTTTTCAGTATTTAGGTTCTCCAGGCAAAGTTTAAGGATTTCCAGTCAAACTGTTGGGTGGCTGAGTTACTGTGCAGCCTCCTCCTCTCTGCTCAGCCTTGGCCAAACCAACATGCATGGCTCTGAATGGTGAAACCCGATGGGCTCCCCATTTCCCTGGAAGATCCCTCTGCTGCTCCGGTACCAAAGCATGACTGCTACTCCTGGTTCATGCTTATTGTCCTTAAATGAGGTTTCACCAGTTTTCTCCTCCAAAATGACCACTGCTTTGCAGGAAATGGAAGAGCAAATAAAGTCAGCCTCCTCCAAAGGGACCTAAGCTTCTCTGTAACTCGTCAGGGACAAGTACTGATGGCTGAGGGGTGATCCTAAAACCTTTCAACTTCAGTTTTGGGCGGTCTTAGCTGTTCTGATAATTAAGTATTTCTTTGTCTTCACCAGACAGCAGATGTATTAAAGATCTGACTAATGATGTAGACCAATTACTGTTTTGAACTTGTATGCTTTCTGACTGCCAAAAGCTTCCAGTGTGGTGGAAGAAGTAGTGCAACAGAAAGAATAAAGTGTGCCTTATTTTCTTTTCTTACCTCCTTTTCTTCCACACTCCCTGAATGAGCTTTGTGTATTTATATAAATTAAGTTCGTGGGAAACACCACCCTGGGTGCTTGTGGGACAGATCATTGCTCTGGTCTTCCTGGCTGTTGGAGGCCAGAAAGTCCCAACTTAGGGAGATCATGCCCATGCTCCTTACAGTGTTTGCCTTTTCCCACCCCTTCATTTAAAAAAGACAAATCATTTAACAGTAGTACTAGTAGTATTAACTTCTTTTTCTATATGGGTCATTGCACGGCAGCACATGCAACAGCATAACATATAAAATCTTACATCTTCGGTACTCTACCCCATTTAAAATTATGTGTATTTAAACATGTGCTTCTGCAGGAGAAAGTCTGACCAAACACAACCCATTAGCTCTTATCTGAATATATTAATTGATTCAAAACTTGACAAAGGGATTTAATTTATCCTGCAGCTGGTCCAGCTCCAGTTCAAAACATGCTTGATTTCATTCGGTGTGAGACCAGGTTGTCTTTTCAGTTGGAGTTTTTATATTTATGCCTCTCTCCCTTTTTTCCCTCCCATATTAATGAAGTTGATATCATGAGATGGATGTCTTCTGACACTATGAAACTTAAAAGAGAAAAACTAATCCAGGACAGATCACTCACCTTCATCAAATGAGCTTCCCCTGCTGATTGTATAATGCTATCAGAAAGTTGGACAGAGGGAACCCAGTGAAATACCCTCCAGAGCCTGTCAAAATGATTTTTTTTTCTTTGGAAACTGGATTAAGAAATACTTGATTGCACTACCCTTTTCTTCCTTTCAACATCTCAGTTTTAAAATATGTAAATATCTGCCTTTGTGGGGTACCTGGGAAGTACATCACTGGCAATGTGCACTACAAGGAGGGATTTGGCTAAGGGACATCCATAAGAACTAGAAAACAATTTTATTATCAAAGAGTGGCAACAGAAATGGACAATGGTATATATTTGATACAATACAAAGTGTGGCTTAATGATTTTTTGACATTTTTATGTCTTTTTTAACATTCTTGATCTATTTAACGTAAAAAAAAGTGGGTTTAGTAAATGACATTTAAAGGATAATGTGAAGAAATTTTAATTTTTAAGTAGTCCCAACAAGCACTTCTACAAAGTATTTTTGTCAGGCTTTGTGAGGCTGGTGTTTTGGTATTTACGTTAAAGAAATGTTAAGGTACGCTGGTTTCCTGATAACGCTTCTTGGGGAAATGATAGCAAGCAGTGCAGGATTTGGGGATTCTGCCTTCAGCTGTCTAAAATATCTCAAATATTGAAGGAAAAATAATCCCAGAAGGCAAACGGGTGTCTCTGCGGTTCCTGAAGAAGGGGTTGGCGTGTATGGTGTTTGTGAGCTTCCTCGTGCCAGGGTGAGGATGCTGCAGGTACAACAAGCTGCACTGGTTTATTTTACAGCACTGAATCCTCTCTCAATGCAAAGCCACCTTGTAAGGCTCTTGCACTAGCCAGAGCACAGCAGAGCTGACAGTCCTTCTTACAATACATATTCTTAATAGCTCATGATCACTTTTTCATTTCTAGCAGAGCTGTTTTTAGGTAAAACTTGTTATTGGTTCGATTAAAGTGAGCTTGGCATGTGTGCAGAGTGGTGCTCTGCAGTTCGGACACTTCCTCCTTAACGTTGCTTAAAGTTTTATCCTCCCTGCTGTCTATACTTCTCTACTATATACTACCAAATCTGTTGTATATTTTACATACAATTTGTGCAGAATTTACAGAGAGATAATGACCTGTACAAGCTATACACTATTACCCAAACAAGACAAGAATGGTAGCTAAAAGGATAATTATGTAACTACATGTTGATTAAAAGCAGAAGTGAAATCATGAATAAGTGTCTGATTTATACAGCCTATAAACAAGTAACAAAAGATCTGGAAATGCCTCAAGGAGAAACAGCAAATATGCAGAGCAGCATAATGCCTTCCTAGCAATTGCGGCATGAAGGATACTCCTTCCAGTGCTCACAGAATGTATTTACATTATTATTATGACAAAGTGGTCTCCTTTAACACATGCATTTATGCTTAACATATATTGTAAAAATACTACCATGCTACTCAGCACTCTCCCTCTTATCTGCTGGTCGTAATAACTGGCACATTTTGGTTTATTTAATCCCATTAATCCTGTATGACCACTACAGCTAAGAAGGAGAGAGTTAGAGTTTTTTTCTTAGCTCAGTTTCAATTTCTTATATGCACCTCCTGTGGTCAGAGCCTGAGCCCTTGTTTATGTTTCACTTTTTCAAGAGAGTATCAGTTGCAAAACTAATTTCTGTAGTCCTCCTTCCCCCTTTCCTGATGTGAACTTGTTCTGATGACTTAAAAGCAAGAGTTCAGGAACTCCAAACTGGATACCTATTTCATGCCATAATCCATCTCAATGATTGGCAAGTGAGGCTAAATAAAAATCAGGGCATTTAAATTATATCCATAGCCCCTTCTAAGTTTTTCTAAAATCTGGTGTTACTTGGCAGTTACAAAGCCAGAGTATGAAGAGACAGGAAAAAAACAATGTCTGATAGCTCTAGCAGTCTTTACTTTTAAAAATGTATTTCTGCCTAGTGATACTGTGTACAGTGCTTTACTCTGTATTCATCAACGGTTGAATTCCACTCATTATAGAATAATAGACATGGCATAATTGTAAAAGAAAGAGTCGAAAAGGGAGAAAGGTGTCAGTGGTAATTTCTTTCTATGCCTAGAACAGAGCCAAAAACAAGCGACAGTAATAGAAAGTCCAGTCCTGGATAATTAAAATCATAGGATCCTAGCTGAACTACGCAAGGATCTCTCCGAATTGTAAATCACTGTTTTTAATGAACACTAATAAACTGGCAGTGGATTTCCAAGGGAGGTCTACAACACAGGGTGCAAAACTTGACTTGGATTGAAGTAGAAAGTTATAGATCAGTTAGAGTAACTTTAAGTAAATTTAGACAAACGTTGCATTGAAGAAAACAGCTAAATATGGGAAGCAGCTAGATAATTAATGTTGAGAATTAGAAGCAATAAATGCAGTCATAATCGTGGTGGAAGTTATAAAATTATATGGCTTTTACATTATATAACATAACTATAATTAAAGGTAGAAGTTACATAATTCTTGATTTATTTTTGCATGACCATGTATCTGGTCAATAAAATAGTTTTTATGTAGTATATGCTATATGCATAAATTTTTCTGACGCTTTGTGTTGCATGATGTTTTGGGGGTTTTTTAAACAGGCAGAAACTGAAACCGAGGGAGGTCACCCTGTTTAGATTAAATTCTGACTCATCTTCTGGATTTTGAGATCAATCAGTAAGGAGACATCAAAGATGGCCCTTCCTAATGAGATCCCCCACGGACTAGTTCTTGTTCCAAAACTATTCGGTATTTTTATTAACACCAGGCTCTGTAGATTGCCGGTGCTACGCAGGCTCATGGAGCAGTATGCAGCTATGGCAATGAATTATAGAAAAGCTATAGCTTGAATAATAACGTTACAAGGCCACAATTAAGAGACTATGTTCCAATAAAATCAACCGCGACCAAGAAAAATTCCTGCAAACCCCCTCTGAGGACAGGGGGGACACACTTTAAGGTTTTCAAAGGCGGCACACTCTGTGTGAATTTTTGGGGGTAAATACAGTGGCAGAGGAACTAACACGGTGCCTGTACAATACAGGCAATACAACTTTTATTGGACGCGCAATAAAAGTTAAAGGCCAGACCGTGCATTTAGTTAAAATGCCAACTGTTGTGTGCGTGAGGTGGTGAGCCTGCCATCCCAATGCCCTGCCCCATCCTTGCTTGACCTGAGGGGGGGAGAAAAGCTGAAGAGAGCTCAGCAGAGAGTCACGAATGGTGACAGAGGAGGAGGCGGCTGGGGACAGGGCACACAGCGAGAGCCCCAGCCGCCTTTTCTCAACCAGATGGGAGCTGGCTGTGCTCACACCTTGAGTGGATCGACCCAGCCAGCCCGGACCCAGGAAGGCATCTCACCACTGGTCCTGATGCAGATTTTGGCAGGCAGAGAGGCACCCAGAGTCCCCCGGGAAGGCTCTTTGGCAGGACAGCCTTCCATCCTGTGCCATCCCCACCTTGTGAGCTGGGCAGCTGCTCCAGCTCCCTGCTGCCTTCCAACAGATAAGCACAGCTCAGGGCTGGCATGTTTTGCCCATGGGCTCAGGGTTATGCCAGGACAAGAAAGAGATGTGTTCCAGCTCAGTTTAGTAAAACTCACCGAGACATTTCACCTTCTGCAGAGCAAAGTGATGGCTGTTGCACTGGAGCAGCATCACTTGGGGAAGTCACTGCAGTGTCAAATCTTGCTATTTTATCACTAGGCTTATCCAATTTGATATTAACTGTTGCATATAAGGAGTCTTACTTGCCAAATGAAAATAAATCTTTCAGTGTTTAGCTGTTAGAGATGGGCAGGAAAGTCAGCATCTGGGATCTTTGTCCTCAAACAGCCTGAAACCCCACAAGAGAAGGCAGTACTCAAGATGCAGAGACATTTATAACCAACTCAGGACAGACCTAAGCTGGTCCAGCCTTGCATGGGGCTTGGAGCTAACGTCCAGAGGTCTCCTCCAGCCTTTGTGGCTGTGTGAGTCTGGATCAACCAGTCCTAGCCACTTCCCAGCCTCTACCATCTTAAGATCAGATACTCAGTTTGTGCTGATCATTCAAACTTGCCTTCACATCAAGGGAGAACAATTCCTAAGTGCCATTTAAACACCTAACTAGAGATGAGGTGTCTGGAGATGTCTCCTCCACACCAGTGAGGACACCTCACTTGTTTCAACATGTTTAATTTGTGCAAGGTCAGATATATGGATTTGATCTTGGTCAAAGACTAGATAGCATGCATTTAATATCAAGACTTTCAGAGCCCAACTGCCCAATTAACAGCTGTGATGTGGAGCTGACTATGCCATCATGTAATATTTGGGCTTGCTTTAGTTGTGTAACTTGTTTTATACGATCAGTCTCGTGATTATGAAAATTAACTACATTTGTGGCACTTCCCACGAAATAGTATTCTTGCTTTCCTACTTCCAAAGATGCCTGAGTGACTGCAAATTAGGGAAGAACATCTGTAAATGTAGGTTAAGTTCCTTAAACCTGGGTGTGGATGTGACATTAGCTGGGGGCTCAGTACAATTATTGTATTTATTTTAAAGGAAGCCTCTAGACAGCACTGACTTAGTACTGCTAATGATGTCTGGCAGAAAGGTTACATAATAATATGGAAAATGACAGTGTGGAATACATTTATCTCCACAGTTCACTCATGATGCTTCAGGGCATCGTAACTGCTCCAGGCTTTGCCGCCTGTGAGTGAGGGACCCCACATTCCTCCAGGAAGCAGTTAGCGAATGCTGGATCACAGGGCTCTCCCTCCTCTGCATTGCACACACAGCCTGAACGTTGAATTAAGACTAAATCACTCAAAAATGAAATATTTTGAAATATACGGGACACAAAGCTAAACGTGCATAGGTGCAGCGCGTAGACACCTACAGACAAGGCAAAATGCCAGAAGCCTCCCCAATTCACACAGAAAACATCCCAGGGAAGACCTGTTTTTTATACTTACGATTTTATACTTACTTGCTTAGCGATGTGAGCCAGGTCAGGAGCAGGCACACAATACACGGCCAGGGTTTCAGGAGAGCCCCACGCTCCACAGCATCAGAAAAGCTGCAACCAGGATCAAGAAGAATTAAAACTGATGATGTGACAGAAGTAATCCAGCTTGCAGCGTAAGGTCATTACACCCACCTTCTCTATTGAAGCCGTCTCAGCTCCGACGCCTGAGCTAAAGCTCCCTGGCCTGAAAACGCTTCTAATTAGTGTATTAGCATGAAGATGAATCAGGCCTGCACAACCATTTCCAGAGCATTTGCAGACAGGCAGTAAGTTCCTCGTCACAAGCGCTCTGTCTGACAGGCTTAAATGAATTCTCGCTCAAAAACTTGCTCAGCAAAGAGAGAAAGAGCCTGATTCTGGCCTCAGACTGGTTTAACGAAATTACATTTGCGTAAAACGAATGAGAGGCTAGAATTAGATATAACTGCTGATAAACAGTATGTAGTACGCACAAGCACACAGACTACTAAATCAGATTAGTTTAAGCAAAAGCAACCTAATATTAAAGGACTGCAAACAGCCAATGAAGTTAAATATTCTAAATTACAAGTAAATATACCATTATTATCAGAATTCACAATATTCATTTAAAAGTTACAAAGCCAGCCTATGAAAATTCACTTCACAGAGCCTCATAAGAAACACTTGCAACTACCATCAATTTATGCGTGACTAATGCATAGACGTACATCCTGATATGTCTATTAGGGCTGGGGTAGTCAATAACACGAAGCCAGTGTGCCATTTGGGAGGCAGCCACCAGAATTCTGAGCTTATGCACAAATAATGCCCAGGAAATCTTTCACGCTTCCAGCCTCGCGCAGCCTGAGCCCTAATAAAACTGCATAGGAAATTAATTTCTTCGCCTCACATCTGTGAACTGAGGGAAAGCCTCTCCTGCTCATGGCACTGCCACAGGCTCCATCAGTCCCATGAAAAAGAAACTTCCATGTAAGCTTTCTGCTTTGCTCTGTTCTTAACGCAGCGTCTTCCTTGATTTTCTGTCTTCCTCTCACCTGATTTTGCAGAAGGGGGTCTCATCCCTAAAATACTGCGCGTTACAGTTTTCGCTATGGCAAATTAAAGAATGCTCTCATTTGAGACTGTCAGTTTTGTGCGCCGTGGTAACGTGCAGAGAAAGTTAGAAATTTAGTAAATGAGTTTGCACCAAGTTGCGTGTTGCTGTGGTTGGGGAGCCTCTGCTATCGAGCTGGATAAGCTCTTGATAACTTGAGGGAGATGTAGAGTTTATGTCACTGAAAAAATGAAAAAATACAACATTTTAAAAATCTCTGTCTTGACAGAAAAGGAAATTTCAAAGTTTTTTTTTCACAAATTATACTGGGCAATGTTTCTGTGCCAGAATTTTCCCTGATCTTGGAGAGTTCTGTCTCTCTACAGGATAGTTGTACGGGTTCATTGGATCCCCAGCACTAGGGCAGTGCTGCCTGCAGGTTGACCTGATGTCTGAGGACTGCAGCACTGCATAACTCCAACTGGTCCCTGAAAATGCCTCACAACATCCAGTTCTCCTGGATCAGGGTCACAAACCAGAGATGAGTGGTACAGGAGTCCTTGAATGTAAGACAGAACTTTAAGGTCATTCATAAAAAAGTCATGTATCTCACAAAACCTCTGCCTTATTAAGACTCAAGTATCCAAAATGACAGTATAACAAAAAGCTGTAGACACTGATAAAGGCTCGTATTTCTTAACTGGGCACAAGTGTTGCCTCAGAAGACCAAATCCAGGCTGTTTTCTGTGGGAACACCAGCACAAAGTTCAAAAGTTTCATGAAAACAGATGCATTTGCAGACCTTCATCTCTGAAAATTGGCATTTTCCAATAGAACATTTTTATGTGAGTAGTCCAAGTAGGCTTTACTGATGGCTAAAATACCTCATATAATCTTTCTGATGGGCACAGGAATATTCAAAACCATGAAATCAAAACACAGCTGATAATATGAAAAACAGTTATGGATATGTTCAAGTTTTAATTTTCTTGCAGACCTACACCAATTTTGTTTTTAAATTTTCATGCATATTTCTTCTTTGGAACAGTTTCTTTTAAAAAAGATTTTTAAATTTTGAGTTTCACAAGAAAGTCACAGAAACAAAAGAATTTTCCTCAGAGAAAAATAAGAGCAATATTCTTTTATGGGAAGACACAAACAGTTTTTGAGTGAGAGGGGCTGAGGTACAAAATTACAATGATCATTTTAAATCATCCCTGATTTTCCCTGTCTGCTGCAGAGTAAGATTTGCCACTACTTGCCAGATCACTTTGTACCCAAATGGAGAAGACTTCTTCTGGATGGTGTATATAAGTGCAGTAGACTGTTTCAAAGGTTAAAAAAATAATATTAAGCCAATATTTGGCCATTTAAACTATCCACCTCTAAGCAGGGCTGTAAAAAAGAAATTTTAAACTCAATAAATGCCCATAATGGACAAATAATTAATGACATTGTATCACTTATGAATACTACTCAACACAGATTCAACAACCCTCTACTTTCTTTCATCATTGCCACCACTGTTTTTGAAGATAAGTTTTGTGAAAGGAAAATCAGAGATAACAGCTGAGGTGGACATGCTGGTGTTTCCTAGGGTAACTCAGTATGCATGAAAGCTGCATTTTCTTTCTGGGCAATAGAAAGCTGCAAGTCACCAAATCACAAAAGCTGTAAAAGTTGGGGGTAGGGAAGACAAGGGGATAAGAAGGGGAAAATGGGGGTAGGCTGGATGACTGACAGAGATGTCCTGTCAGTTATCAAGTAAGTCTGTTTCCTTGCAAGTCCCATTCTCTACCATCAGATGCTACCACATTGTGTGATTATTTTAATAAATGTTTCTTTCCTGATAACTCTTACAGTTCTAGAAGTTCACTCCCCAGTTGCTTCACAACCTTCAGTTGATTTTCAGTCTGTGCATGGCAATTTTTAACCATTTGTTTCTGCACCAGTCCTTTCTTCTTCCATAAATAGCTTTTTTCCTTCACTGGTGTTTCCCTCTGTCATAAAGTCAGAGGCAATAATAGGCCCTTTTGGGCCTATTATTTAACCCAGCCCCTTTGTGGGTTAAATAAGCCGAGCTGTTTTTTTCCCTTCTTTCAGGACAGAGTGTTTGCTCTCCTATCTTCCTCCTCAGCCTCTGGGTTCTCCTCTGGTTTGATTTTATACTTCCCACGTAGGAGAGACCAGATCCTTACAGTGTTGCAGATGGGCTCTCCCTGGTAGAAATATCTCATTGTGCTTTTCCAATTCCTATATTGACAAAGACAGTCATCCAATGACTAACAACCTTGGAATTTTAAGGGAAAAAATTATAAAAAATATTACTATGTTATTAGTCCCTAAATTAAAGGCTCTGCACTCTCTACCTTAAGTTGCATCTAGCTTGTTTTATTCCAGTTATCAAGATTCATCACTCCACTTGTTGTACTTTGAGCTTTCAGTGTTGCTCCTAATTTTGAACATTCACAAATTCCCATTGGTACACTACTACTTTTTCTGCCAAGTTGCCAAGGTAACTAATAAATCAGTTACTATGATGGAGACTGGACTGAACATGAGTGCTATAAGGAAGTCAGTTCTCATTGTCTTCTTGTCTGGTGCTTCTCCTTTCAGCATAAACATTGTCCACCTTCTCTTTCAGCTACATGTTCATATCACAATTTTTCAACTAATCCCCGTTTTACCACTATAACTGAGAATTTCCATTATAGCAGCATATCAGATGTGTTACTAAGTCAGACAGGTTTTATCTATCTATCTATCTATCTATCTATCTATCTATCTATCTATCTACATCTATACCTATATCTTTATCTATCTGTAGATGAGCTTTCTCCTAAGTATAACTAAAACTTCTAAAGATATCCAGTTAGTTTGCCAAAAGACTATTTTTAGGGAAACCATGTTGCCGTTTCAGTTCACCTTCCATTTACTTATACCTCCTAACACTTTTTCATTTATTCTTTCTTTCAAAATCTCTTCTGGTTCTGTAATGCCTACTGTCTGGTTTACATTGGAGCTCAAATCACAGCTCTTTAATTTTCCCCTTTTCACCACAGAAAAATTTTCTACATGAAAAAATGTGCTATGTGAGTTTCAGCATATGGGGAAAAAAACCCCAAAAACTGAAACAAACAAAAAAACCCAAACTGAAACAAAAACAAATGCAAAATGTTCTCAAGATACATATTGAAAGCACAAGCAGTGATTATTCCTAAAAATGTTAGTTGCAGAAATAAAACTAGTGGGCCCACCTAGCTGAGAATAGCAAGTGGGTAAAAAAGTTAACTTACTGATAATTTTCCCAGGCATTTTGAATAAATTACATAAGAATAACAAAAGCAGTAAGAGCTATAGGTAATCTGTTAACTTTATTCAATAGCTACTCCACCTAGACATGATTCAGTAGTCAATACATGATCATCCCAGTAACGCAGAGACATGAAGAACTCATGAATTCTCAAACTTCACTGATAAGGGGAGTGGGCACATCTCAGTTTCAGACTAAACAGAGAAAGAAAAGATACATATATATCTTTGAGATCTCCCCATATTCACTAGGGTAAAAAAAAAGCTTTATAAGATCCATTCTTCAGACAGCACAGGCAAGTTGTCCCATCCACATCTCTGAAACCTAAATAATAATATGTCTGAGACATAGTGCCAGAGAAACCATAGCTTCATGAAGTACCAGCCTAGAAATTCGAAACATCCATTTAACTTCGTGTAATCTTTTTCAATAAGCAAGATGTACTCATTATTCTCACACTGTCCTTGGGTGAGATGCTGGCAAATATTCAGTGATAGTTTTGGGACAGCTTGAGCCAGAAGGTACACTTGAAATCATAACACTTTCTGCGCTGCAGAAGCACAGGGTACAGTTCCAAGCACTGTTTCTAAGAGCTTGACAGAGAGTAAAGCTAAGACACCCATTTACATCAAAACATAGGAAGTACTGATTTCTTTTAGGTAAAATAAGTCCAGCTTACAACTAATCACACCAATGGAACAGGAGAGTAACATAACATAACACAGCATAACATAACATAGCATATAAAGTAAATAAAGTAATAGAATACACAAAACAGAAGCACTGGAAAATAAAGTTTCACTCTAAAATTTAAACAATTTAAAAAGCAGAGGTCTGAATCCCTTGATGCTGGAGAAATTACAGGTGGTAACCAGAGACATCTTTCCTTTTTTTCCCTATCCTTCCCCTCAAAATTGTGCTTTAAACAGTTGACATTTCTCCTCAAAAGTATTAACCACATCTCTAGACAGATGGTGTGATTCCTACTCCTGCTAATACTATTAATGAAGACTGCTGGCTCCTTCCCCTGAGGAACTCTAATTGGTAAAAAGATATTAGTCCTATCATATAATGGAGGCTCCTTCCTTTGAAATGTGCCTGCTCCGTTGACATATGTCTACTCCTTAGGAATATTTCCAAGCACAATAGTAACGAAATACATTTTCTACTTTCTAAATAACATATTAGCCCGATAGCCAATATCTAAAAGGTGCTATTTCAGTGTTATGTGAAATTGTACTTTATCCATGAACTAGCATAACAGTTTTAAAAGCAGAACCCAAAAGGTGACACTAGTACTACATAACAGAAAAATTCTATGAAGTCGTGATTCCCTCCTGGTTTTATTTTTTTAACACTGTATCACTTCTTGTAATTTTATCATACTTTTCACAGTTTTACTTAAAAAAAACCCCAACCACCTGTGTCAGAAAATTCCATGAAAATCTCAGCTTTCATTAAGAAGTAGACTTTTGGGCTTCATGGCTGCAAAGAAATACTTGGTAACATCCTGCGTGCCAGAAAGACTCAGACATCAGGGAGCAGAGAAATATAACACCACAAATGTTGTTCCATAAATCCCCTTTTTTCACCCAGTTGTGTGAGTCTCCGAGCATGAGTAATGATATTTGAATGTGCTGGTCTGGATAAAAAAAAAATTATTTTTTTTAATAGACTATGGCTGGAAATAAATACATTTCTGAATGTATTTGGTAGTTCATTTGAAAAAGATTACTTATATGACTACAATGAAAAAAAGATCTTTTCAACTGACACGAAAAAACATATTGAAAGGACACGAGCTTGATGGGAATCTGGACACACTTATAAGAAGGTGCAAGGAAAGGAAACAGCAAGTTTGGGATCAGCAAGAAGGAGCAAAGCACCACATGACATGGTACCACTTTTGCCCATAAACAAGGATGTCTCAGAGATCCATTGAGCCAAAATGACTCATAAACGTCTCCGCTGGGCTGAGGGTGCCCCAGGAGGGTACATTCCCCAGGGACACCCATAACACTGTTGGCAATTGCCCACCAGAAGCGGAGGTTGTGACTTGAGTCTATAGGAATAAGAAGAGACAAGACCCAAAAGGGGGTACGAAGGACACCTGTAGCACCAGGGGTCCAGCAGCCTCAGAGTTGACCCTGAGAGCAAGAAGGAAGTAGAAAATAAAGTCTTTATGTGTAAATTCCCAAGCGAATTTAGCTAGTTGTACGCCTTGAACCTGACTGTAATTAGTAATAGGATAACCACAGAACTGTCTAGGATCCAGTTCCTGCCCAATAACTCCATATACCTCCACTGACACGTTCATTTCACAGTCACTTTATACCAACTCCCATTTTGGTTTGGCAGCCCCATCAAAATTCATTTTTATTTATTCCTACATAATACACAACCAGGATTTTAAACAACTACAAAAGAAACCGTACCTTCTGTGACCACTCCAGTGTTCTCAGAGTTCACACAACAAGAAGCATTTGTCATTGGGGAGAAACTGTGAATTGTAGTTGAAAATACATTTTTAATTTAAAACTGGCACTTTGGAGCCTTTTGTATTATCAGCTACTGTCTCGCTGACAATTCGTATAATCTGTGACTGTAGCAGTAAGAGAGGCCAATATCAGAAATTATAAATCCTCTTTCATTCTGTTTAACCTCTCCGTTGCTCCTCTTCTTTATAATTCCATAGTCACCACAGCCTGTATTGCTGGCACTGCAGTCAAGCTGGGGGAAGCCATGTGCAGACCCAACACTGAGATTATTGCAGAAGTGGGGAATCCACTCTCCTGCCTATATTCTTCATGGCCAGTGTGGGAAATGCAGGGAGGATTCTGCCAAGATCCCTGGTAAAATCTCTTTTTTGTTAATTTTTTGAGCGCCAAAGCCCAAAGTGACTGAAGAACATCTATCCCACCAGGGCAAGTCCACATGAATCAAAACACCTACAGAATGCAGATCATTTCTAGTCTGACGCGTGGTATCGCATGGTAGAAATAGGATTGCCCTGGATTCAACAGGACCTCAGGGAAGGAAGTATTCCACACCAGGTGGCCACAAAAAATGCAGTGCAACCTTAAGGGGCAAATATTGTTTCCAGAACATCTGAGAATGGTTTTATTTGGTAGAGGGGAATTTGCTGTTCCTCTGGAGAAGGACAGAGGGGAAAGACTGAGAACTGGATTCTCCCAAGTTGCGACCCAAGTTTCCAGCATGCTAGAAAAAGTTAATTTCCTTAGCTGCACAGCTCCAAATTCACATTAGTTGATGTCTAGAATTCACTTAAGGTATCGGTAGAGTTGTGCGCATGGGTTTTAAAGACCTTTGGTTTAATGTTTAAATAAATGTTTAAACATTCATGTCCTCCCTTCAGCTGACAGACCCAGATTAGATGGCACTGGTAACAGATTTATAGCCTCTCTGAGACTGTGCTCTCCGACTGCTGCATGAGGATAATACTTTGCACTTTGGCGGTATATTTCATTTTGAGATCTCAGAGCGCTTTGCATGCCCACAATAATTAATTAAGATTCGCGACACACTTCTATGGGGTGGTACCGTGCTATTAGGTCCATTTAACGGGTGTTAAAAATGAAGTATGGTGATGTTTAAGTTCCTAACATCAAACAGAACAGGCAGGGTTGCAGCCTGCTATAGACAGGGCCACACCAACAGGGGCACTTGTTCTAGGCATTGTCATCTCCAACATTTTCTCACCTCCAGCATGACACGACACCAGAATAACTGACAGAATTTCCACCTCTGCCTGCTGTCCTGTTGGTGTGGATGGAAAGCTTTTCTGTAGCAAAGCCGGTTGTGTAAGTTTCAGCTCCCACAGCGGGCTTGTAAAGGCCCTATTTTGTGCACTTCATGGCACAAGAAGGCCATCTTGCTGAAGGCCACTTACCTTCCTGAGCAGCACACCATGCCGCAGCGGTAGCTGTCCTGCCAGCAGCATTTTTCTTCTCAGGTAACCTATTTTACTCCATTTCTAGCTTGTTTTAGAAGCTTTCAGTAAAGGCTCTGGCCTGAGACAAATATCTAGGTGTCTTTAATGACATCCAGCAAGGATGAAGCCTTGTGGTTTCTGCAGCTCATGGCTTGATCATGCTGTGGGTGGGCAAGAACCTTGTGAAGTCCCATGCTGTTCAGCTGAACAGGCATATCAGGAAACACCAAGAATCTCCCATGGAAAAGGGCCAGAAACATTGAAAGCCATTTTATGGCATGTATGAAAAAATGCATAAGACACCTAGTAGTCCAGGGAGCTATAAAACTAATTGAATTGTCCATTTCCCTGAATAAAGTCAAAGAAGAAAACATATCTAGACTGGACATAGAGATGAGGAGACAGACATGAAGATGTTGCTGAGATCTCAATGACATGTGCTAGGAATGCAGGGAAGAAAGTCTGAGGATGAACAGATGGTAGAGGAGAAACGATTGACTTTGTTCATTAAGAAAACAAAGAATGATGGGTTGCAGGGCTTGCTGCAATTAGTACCCTTTCAGTCTAAATGAATTGCTCATTGCAGTAATAAATCCAGGAGTTGCTGCTTTCAGTCTGCCCTTTATACGGGCAAGAGACACAGAGATGGCACAGGCCCAAGGCAAAACCTGAAATATGACCTTTTACATATTAGTGTGTATCATAGTGTAACAAACCTGGATTTCTCTAATTGTTCCCTCCTTTCCTTATGCCTATTCTAGATATTGCCAGAACTCCCTCCCTGATACGTCAGATCCTTTGTTAGCTCCAGAAAATGTGCCTTCTTGGTGAGAAAGGGTACTGACAGGATTGTGAAATGGGACTATGGAGGTTCCCAGGTACTATCTCTTTTCCCACCAATACTCTCTAGACTTTTCTGACACTCTGAAATATTTTTTGAAAGCTTCTTTAAAAGTATCATGAAGCTTATTAACAATGCAAAGGAGTATGAACTACAACAGGATATTCAGAAAGAAAAAAAAAAGTTAACATATACTAAATTTTCAACTGGACTGCTTTTCCCAGTGTAGATATGTTGCATCTGAAAGAGACTCTGAAAGAGCTTGGCTTGACTCTTTTTATATTAATATGACTAGAGGAAAAAAAATAATCCAGAAGCTATTTAACAGTCTTTTTCTTCTCTCCATAATAATATAAAATATTTAATTACTGAAAGCAAATAACCCATGTAGCAATCAAACAAGAACTCAGCAATCCATAAAATACCATTAGTCTTTCATCTTCCAAAACAGTCTACATCTGAGGGAGTGAAGACAAAAACGACCAGGTCCTCCTACTGTCTAGCACAGAGCAATTTTCCAGGCAGCAAGGTACTTTGTTGTACCTTTTTCCAGTCTAACATTGACTGTATAATGTGAAGGGGCTTTCATCACTTCTTTGAGACAGTTACTGTATCATTAGAAAAACACCTCCTCTAGGAATTTTTCTTGTTCTGCCTCCTAAATAAAGTTCGGCAATTCTGTTACATCATTTCTGATTTTGTTTTCTCATACAATCCTCCCCAATAGTCATCATTGTTTCTCATCACAGCTGCTTGTTTGATAAAAGGTTGATAAAAACTGACTGCTGCCATGATTCTTGCTCGTTTGCTTGCTTCATTTAAAAAGTGAGTGGTAATGAGCTAATTCTCCAAATCCACTAATGAAAAATTGAAAATGTTGAAATAGAAAAGGCAAACATTAATATACCTGCAAAACATGAAAAATTTTGCCATGTTCTATTAGTAGTTTACATGCTGGCATCTGAGTGTGTTAGCCTTTATTTTCACTAATCTGATATGAAAATTGCTTGAAATAATTACATGGTCATACCTTATTAGGGCAATCTAATGCTAAAATTCTATGATATTAATGTAACGTGATAGAAAATGGCTAATACCATAGACAATTGCTAATATGTTATGATAGGTCATGTAGATGAAGTCCATATTGTTTGCACATATTTTACTGAAGTATTTTTACTCCTTTTTTACAAACGGAATGGAAGGTGACAAAGGGAGAAGAATGCAGAGGTTGATGAATGACTTGTATGCCCCTAAGTGCCCTTTCTTGTGAATTTTATTAATGCCAATGGTATTCCCTGGTCAAAATCCCTCAAAATTCAGTGAGAGCTGTTCTGCAGTTGTTTTACTTTCTTCAGTTCAGGACAATTAATCAGTCCCTTAATTATATGCACTTCTATTAGGAAAAGATGGCAAAAATAAAGGTATAACTTTTGCCCAAAGTTGTTGCCCAAAATTTCAGATAATTGGTATCTGCTCATGTTTAATGCAAGTAATGAAAGTTACTTGTGTGTGCTTAAATTTTCTTCTGACTGTTTCATGATCAGAAGTTTCTTGGCAGTCTGCAGTTAGGTTCTTTCTTATGAGGTGACCATCTGGGCCACCAATCAGAAGGTTTAATCCTTTCCTTTTCTTCTCCTCTAAAACCTTACGCCAAATACTTCAGATAATGTAAGTTTTGTAATTTAGAGAAGATTTTACTTGTTCTACATCTCTGAAGGACCATATCTCTATCTGTCCACAGCTCACAGAGGCACCTTCAGCTGCTTCCTGAAGGAAAAAGCTCCTGATCCAGCTGATGAAAACAATCTCCCAAAAGGCAAATTCAACTTAAGAAAGAGAAGGGGATTTTGAATCCTTGCAGTGTTCCCAGGCTTTAATTGTCGTCATGCAATGGGAAGTTCTCCTGAAGAAGAAAAAGCCCTATGTGAAAATTTTCAGTAATGTTTTCCGTCACATTGAGGCTGCTGGAGATGAAAAGATGGGGGCTGAGTTCTTACTAACCAAGTGGCAGTTTGACGGTGTAGGATGGGACTACACCTTCCCTCATCACCTGAGCTTCTGATGGCTCTAGAGTCAGTGCAAGACCATAGGACTGGGAGTGAACAGATTTACTCTGGTTCCTTGAAATTAGAAGATCATAATCTTAAAGAGGGAATGGAGGAATGTCCCAAAGGACTGACAGCAGTATTGAATTAAGTGACCCAAAAAAATCCTTTACTGCTGGGAGATTTTCACTCTCTGGCAAGTGTTTTTTTAATCCTTTTGAAGGGCAGAATATTAAGTTAACCAGGGTGAAACAGTGCACAAATAAAGTTCATTAAGAGCCCTAATATCCCCAAAAGTTAATGTAACTCAGGTATTTATCTGCCATTGTAGTTTAAAATTTCTTTCTTTTTGCACCTTTTTTCCCCCATTCAATAACACTTTTTCCACGCAATGCTAGCTAAGAAAAAGCTGCAATGAATAACACAACTTGTGCATTCAGTACTGCAGTTTTAAAAGACACATACAGCTGGACCCATTCCTATTAATTAATTCCTGTTTCATTTCTTCCAGGCTCCATCTCCCCTAAGAACATTGGCAAAAGAATTTATGCACACAAATCTTAAAATATTAAGGAAAAACATCACATTTCAGAATGCTTGAAATAATTGATTTTTTTAAGTGTTATTTATTACTTGTATTCTCTCAGTCTCTCTCCTCCTTTCTCTCTTTTTTAATGCTTATTTTAAAACCCTGGAAGATTTTTTGAAAAGATTATATTCCAGCTGGAAACACTAAGTTCTAATGTTTATCTTAATGCAAAATTTCATACCCTGAAAAAATCTTTTTATTCTAGGATGACATTATCTACGGTTTACAAAACGATTATGATGATTGCTTGGAGGCCTTGGCTTAGGAAATCTAGCCTTGACACACATTACTTTTATGGAAAAATAAATTCATCTCAATTGGCTCTTAATGTCATCTGAAGAAGGGAACTATCTAAAATTAGCTGCAAGACAGACAGATAATCTTACTTGAAATACAAGGTATTTCATAAAGACATGAACTGGCTAACCTGGTTTTTGGATAGTGCAAGCATTTTAACACATATTACTATCGGAAATATATTTCAGATGGGCTTTAGAAAGAACCTATAAATTCCTCTCATGCATTCAGTACCATGACCTAATATTCTCAAAATGTCTGTAGAAAACAAGCTACATTGTGCCTCTGACTTTTGTGGAGTTCTTTGGAGAGCTTTACAGTATCAATGCAATGAATTAACTGAAATAACAGCTGTGCTAATTACAGGCAAGTTTAAAAAGCTGAGGCTTGTGTTTAGGTTCTCAAAATGCCAGTGGACTCAGCTAATTACCACACGCTGTCGCGGTGAGAGCAGCCAGGTCATGTTATCAGGACCTTTGTTGTCCCACAGCAAAGGCAACAATGGAAGGAAAATACTCAGTACCTGAAATAAAGGCTGTGGGCAGCAGATGCCAAATCCAACCCCTTCCTCTCCGTGCCAGCCTGATTCCAGAGGCAGGAGACTGTATTCAGAAAACTAAGCCCCAGGCATTTGGAGACAGTCTCTCTTTTTGGATTAATTTTTAAGCAGTTTTTAAATTCCCTCTTGGAATGAAGGATTTTGCAACCTGTTTGTGTGATTTTAATCTTATTCAGCTCACTCCATTCAAATTAAGGAATATGAAAATCTCTTTCTAACGAGAGTGCAGCCCCTGAAATGTCACCATCAGCGCTGACAGGGACACCTTGGGTTTGGAGGCACTCTGCCAATTTCCATTCCTGATCTTCCTCTCACTTGTGGAGCAGCAAAACTGGGTCAATGAAGTGAAGCCAGTGGAGCCATCCCAAAGTAAGAGCTCCTTCAGACCAGAACCCAGTTACAGTGAACTCACCAAAGTCAAGGATGCTTATAGAAAACATAGCATTTTTCTTGGGGGAAAAAAAAAAAAACAAACAACAAACCAAACAACAAACAAAATCCCCAAAATCCCATCATCAAAATCAGGGAGCAACAACATAGTTTGAACACATTTTTCTTTTTCCTGATTTTTTTTTTTCCTGAATGCTTAAAATTTACTATGTATTGCTTGGTTTTTCAGTTTCCTGAGAGGAAAATAAAATTTGTTACCAGTGCAATCCATTTACTTGAAATTCCACACCCAGGGAAAACAGATGGATGCTCCACCTTCATTTTGACACATCAGCTATGGCATACACAAATCACAAGCTTTAAATTTCCACAATCACATGCTCCATTATCAGCCACACAGATAGCAGAGCAAGCACGAAATAAAACTGCTTTGTTCCACCTGGGAGCTCCATAATATCCCTTATAAATCAGGATTGGTTGTATGGTTTCTTGCACACATCCCACAGATTTGCTCTGCAAAAGGCGTTGACCATCCATACCACTTTCTTGCCTCTTTGTATCTGAAGAGTTATGCTGCTCTGGAGGGCAGAGAAGGGGGGTAGGAGGGGAAGAGAAGGAAAAATTTATGGGTTATGAATATTGACAGAGGAGATATTCTTTGTTTATTGAAGTCTTGTTTATATAAAAGCCCCTCCTAGGCTACCCCCTAAGCCTAGAGGTCCCAAACCAGTGTCAGTGAGCTGTCTGGGTATTTTTTCCCACGTACCGCGCCGCTATTCTGCCGACAATAGAGACCCATTAACGTTTGGCCCTTCAAGTTCGTGCAGCCCAAGCCCCAGTGGCAGGACGTCTGCCCAATATGTAAAATAATGGAATGAATGGATTCCTTGGGAACAATGATAACAAGACCCGGTTGAGCTAACTGTGACAGCATGTGGTAATTTTCCAGCCCGCTGACCCTGTAAAGGGAGCTGGAGCACAAAGCTGAGACTGTGGGGCAGGTTGGTCTGAATGGCTGCAAACAAGTGCAGAATATCTGATGATGTCATACACACGATTTGACAGATGGGGCAGGATTTTTGTTGGTTTTGTTTTGCTTTGCTCTGTTTTAAACTTGAACTTAACTGTTTATTTTTCCAACATATTTACGCCTTACGGGTGTAACGCAGGAAGGCAGGAAGCCACAACTGGTTTAAAAGCACGTCTCGGAAGCATTGTTGTGCGTTGGTTTTAAGAAACAACCTTATTTCTTGTTGAAAAATGGTATTGCTTGTGCCGTGAATGCTCTGGGAATGGCAGGAGAAAGTTGCTGTAGAATGATGCATGATCTCTGTATTCAGCCCTGGGACTGTGTTTTGAAACTAGCTCCCCCCTGAATCCTAATACACACGTTGAATAGCATAAAGAAGCATTGTTATTGCCTCGGTCTAGTCATTACATCAGAGAAACAGACAACCAGAGATATCTAAACGGGTTACTAATTTAGGTTTGGTGTCTGGGAATAAAGTGGGTTAAAACAAGTTCGTTTGGGTATTACTGAATCTGTGTGGTTTTGCTACAACTCTAAATAAGCTTTAGACTCTGTAAATGCACTTAAGGACAAACATATGCTAATACAGTTGCATACCTCAAGGGGCACGTCTGGAAGTTTACGTAAATGTGGGCTGGGAAGAGATGATGCAGCATAATTAGTTGCGAATCACCATCGGTATGGCTCCTTACAACTTTATAGCTGCATGAACATTAAAAGACAATTCCCACTCTGTGTTTGCAGTTGAAATGATAATATGGGTATAGGACACACTTCTGAAATTTTTACCACCTCTAAAATTGGACTACTTTTTATATGCCCCCAGGGAAAGATACTGCACAGAAATTTTTTAACATATCCCTATTGCATCTTTCTCTCTCCCATGCAGTGTTATTTATTTCATTGGCTGTGAGCTCTTTGAGGCAGCACCCAGAGCACTGTGAAATAATGACAAGGGGAAGAAAGTAGAGATACATAAGAGAAAAAGAAACGTACATTGATTATGGTGAAATTTTCTCCAAGCCTGACACAGTTAGCCAAAGTTAAGATGAACTTAGATGGTATTTTTAGATGACTAAGCACAGCCTGAGTAAACAAACCAGAAGGCCAAGTTTTGAGGACTGCATTTTCCTACTCATTTTCAGTATCGTTTTTCAAGCACAGAAACAGTTGGGAGGGATAATTTTTATCACAGCGTGAAATTATCATTATCAATGATGTGTATTATGTTGCTGCCTTTTCAGCAGCCGAGGATTCAGTCTCTGTCACATTAAACACTGTACAAACACACAGTAGCACGCAGTCTCTGACCCAATGAGTTTTCAGTGTAATAGGCAAACTCAGTGCAGACACGGGGAAAAAGCCTCTCTGTACACCCACTAAATCCCTCAAATCCACAGTATGCTAGGAAGTGCCATGATTTTTTAGAATGGAGAAAAGGAGTTTGGCCATCTCCTACATAACCTGAATTGCAGATTGATTGAATTGCTAAGAAACGCCTTTCTGACTCTGTTTTATTGCATTCTATTAGAAACGTAAGGAGCATGTTTGCAACTTTTAAACTTCAGTGACCTGAGACAAAATCAGAGTGAAGTACATGGGTTGTCTCTAACACCTGCTCTTAGGCTGTAAAAAGTATTTCCAAATCTCTGCAAGCTTTACCTTTTTATTACTCCTTGCTTTACGGGAAGTTTCTGAATCATAGGAGGTTTACCTCCTTTGTTTAATACCTAAAATCAAGACCAAGAGGGATCTCTGCTGATCAGAGGACTAGAAAATTCTGACATAGAGGATTTCCTCTTCAGATTTTTTTTTTTTTTTTAATTTCATTTTTGTGACTAGTGAGAAGGTTGGAGGAGAGCAGCCTGCATTGAAGGTTCAGCAGCCCTGAAACAAAACAAGAGGGCATGACTCATTGACGGGAATACATCTTTTTCAGGTGAAGAGCTCTGGTAGCTATTTGCAATGAAAAAGAGGTGACAAAACGGAACCCTGGTAACTGGGTTACCACTCTGGGAGCATGACAGTGGCTTCAGGCTGCACCACCGCTCTGATAGGGACAAAACAGGGCACCTCGGCTTATGGGATGTGAACTATTACATCATGAAAACATTCACAGTGGGGCAGAAAATGATTCATCAAATCACAGTTGATAACTTTTTAATTAAAAAATCCACAATTTTTAATGTCTACATTTTTGAGCAAGTAAACGTATTAAGTGCTTAATTTTTAATTGGATTAATGAATTGCCTGCATCATTATTATGAATTATGCCATACTAAGTAATTTTTAATGTTAATAATTTAGTAAAATATAACATAAGGTATGATTAAATGCTGTAAATTGTATCCATTTTATTATGACAAACAAATGAAGAATTATTAAACAAAATATGAAGAATAAAGACAAATTTCAATGGTTTCAGCATGTTACACATGCATCTTTGTTTTAAAGGAGACACACTGAACCTCCCTTAGAGATAGGAAACCTAGGTCCCGGCTTGTCTAAACTGATTTAATATGATGAGTCAATCACCTTTCTCCAGAAGGCAAGTATTGATTCCTGCAGACTCTCTATTTCTCCTGCATGTATGTTATTATAGAGTCAGTCTGCAGCATTGTTCCATTTTTTTATACACACCTACATTCCCTGTATTTCATACCTACACACTCAAGGTTTTGCCTGTGTGTGTGTATAGGTAGGTACTCTGTTTACATCTCAAAAATAGCCCTTCTTTAATTTCTGTGCTATGTGGCAGTGGTGAGGTCCTCGCGGGTCCATCACTTTGCTCCTAGTACCCTCAGTGCTCATTTTTCAGCAGAGAAGGCAACTTTTAGGACATTGTTTTAGGAGTTCTGTGGATTCCCCCTCTCCACCTGCAATTTCTCCAAACTGCTGATTTTAAGGACCACAAGTACAAACCATAGACTATGGCTTGTTCCCTTGTCAAAACTCCCACTGGCAGAAAGTCAGTGAGGGGGGAGATGCAGAAACGGAGATAGTGAGAGAGCTTAAGACATACACAACCTCTTTCCTTCAGAAATGCCTGAAAATTTTTTTGACATTTTGAGATCACATAAATATCGATGAAAAACAGAGTAAAAAGTCCATGTAGCCAGCAAGGCCATCAGCTACAGCAAAGGAGTGGTCTCCCAACACCACTTGTACCCACAAATGCCAAATCAGCCACAGTACAAAGTGTAGGAGATACCCGTCCAGATCACACCCCTGGCAGTTCGGAAAGTTGAATAAATGGGCTTGAGTATTAAAACATGTGGACAATAAAGGACCTAGAGGGACAGTACAGTAGTACCTACCCAGGCAATGATCTGATACTAATCATACATTTTAGGCTGATGCCATTGTAGAATCTTAATCAGAAAGAAATGTACCATCGTTTTACACTTGTGCCACTATATTATTGTGAAAATTAAAATAACATTCTTGATTTCTGTATAGCTTACGAATCTTACAGTTTTTTTCTTTTTTTTCTGATAAGCAACATGGAATGAACATTACAGTAAATTACCGTTTTGCTCATTTGACAGAAAGAGTTTTTGAGGAAGGAACATGAAGTGACATGGAAGAAGGACAGGAGAAGAAGCACAGAGGGATCTTGTCTTCTTCCTGTGCTGGAGTAACCCATTCCACCCATGGCCAGGCTCCGTATTAGCATTTCTCCTGCACATCATTCTGGAGCTTGCATGGTATTACCTACTTACATTGCAATGTACAAGTGTAGACTCAGGAAACAATTTCATCCTCCCATATTCACAACACCATGATTCTAACCCTGCCAGCCAAGGTGGCTTAGACCCTGTTTTAAATCCAACTCATTGCACGTGGGATTCGGTTACAAAGAAAAAATTGATTTTGAGATCTCTTTCTGGTAGGATATATAGCCTATTAATTATTAGTAGACTCATGTTTACATAACACAGCTATGTTTTTAATGTAGAGTTATCAAAATCCAAGTTGAAATGATTACCTAATTTTCAGTCTGTAAAGGAGGAGAGAAAGGATATATGGCCTTGTTTATGCACAAAATTGGTTTTAAATCAATTAAACTAGTGAAAACCCCTATGTGAACGCATTTAAATTGGTTTACATCTGGTTTGTATTAATTTAACTTCATTCAGTTTTCACCAAATCAATGCAAATGTGTAATTAGCTTAATGGCTCTTGCTCTTCCAGAACAATAGTCTTTCATTTTCGACAACAGGGGAGCTGTTTTCACTTTTATACAATCGCTCTTACTATTTTGCTATTCTTTCCTTTGACTATGTAAGGACTAACTCTGTGCATTAAGTAGCTGAAAGTGACAGGCCACGAGGGCAGGTGCAAGGTAACCCAGAGAAAGAAGCTTTTCTGTGTTTTTATGGGCTTGTATAAAAGAATGCTCAGAGACAAATACAGACCAAGTCACCCACGCCAGCTTCTGGGTATTTTTCGGGTGTTAATTTCTCCATCTAATCTCCAACATTTGTCACTTGTCAAACAATCCCATGTTGCCCTTTCCCAGGCATTCATTCCCTTCATTAATTGATGTTGGGCTTAGCTTTTTTCTTTTTCTTGTTTTTTTTTCCCTTGCCAATTAAAGTAAGCATTTCTTGCTTCAGAATAAAGTCATGACTTGTGGTTTTGTCGAGGCTGAGAACAACCACTTCTCCCTTGAGATCCTTCCAGCAGAGCTGTGCGATGGTTGCTTTATTGTCTTGTGTTTGCTCCCATAAACTGTTGGCATTTAGGAATGTGTTTATGCGGGGGAAAATCCTGAAAAAGCACTATAGGCTTGATGGAAATTTCCAAGTGCCATCGGTGCCCACTGAAGACAGCAGCTGTGAGCACTGGGTGCTCTGTGCTTCACAGGGTACAGCCTTGGACTTTGCCAGAGGCTGCTAAAAAGAAAAAACTATCTTTCGCTTAAAAGTTACAGATTACACGTAATAACTCTCTTCTCTGAACTTCTCCGGACTTTTTTTTTTATGTAACACACTGCTCCTTAGAGAAAGACAGGAACAATGCAGGAAATACGTTTTAGGACATTATTTATCTAATGGATCGTATGTCACGGAAAAAGGGGCTGAAGCCAGAGAGTTCATCCCCAGGCCTTGGGAACATCGCAAAAATAGAAAACCAACGAAGCAGTTTTCAGCTTTACCGAATGCAGTCATTATGTGAAATCCTTTTCCATAAATCATCTTAAAGTTATTTTCAATGGCGATTCAATATAAACCTACTTTTCCAACCAGGCATATCTGTGGTATGAAATACCAAAGAAAACCATGAAAGCTGCTTTTGTTAATTCACTCTGGAAATATAAATAACTGGGCTAGTAGTCAGTTGTATTTGACATGGGAGAATTGCTGCAGAAATTAAGATGCCAAAGGATAATCTGAAATATTCAGTAAATTACATACCGCAAGCACTGATGGAAACCACTCATCCATTGTTTGAAATGATTGGCAAATGAGTTAGCACTTTGTGGCCAATATTGGCCTTGCCCATCTTGGCTATAAGTTTCTGCAAATTAATGCATTTTTCTGAAGTGCCTATTTTGTTGTAACCAGGAAAGTTCAAAACCAAAATCCTATTTCCACTGTGGAAAACACAATTAAGTTTCAATTGGAAGTAGATACTGCATCAGGAAAACATTCAGCAATGCGTGATAGCACTTCTGTTATGCAATTTGATATTCTAAGCTTTTTTTTGAAATGTTTTTCCCTCGTATAGTTCCCCTATTTATTGTCTCTGCCTTGGAAATCTATTAGATAACAATCAGTAGCATACCTGGAAAAAAAAAAAGAGGGGAATAAACAAAGAGAACTTTAGCCAAATGATGGTGAGTATGATCAATTCAAATTCCTCTAAATTCAAAGACTTGCATATATCAGTATGCTTATACATCTAATGTAAAACAAGCACGTTTAATTATGTATATTGATTTTAAAAATACTTTTGTGTATTTTTACAAAAACAAGTAATTGCAGATGTAAGTGAATTCCAGTCTTAGTCAAAATGGAAAGCTAGAAGTTCTGTTATGAAGTGGTGACTTGAGACCATGGCTGGTTATCGTTAATTCTCCTTTTCCAAGGCAGAACGTGCTGGGTGGCATAGGTGTTTGACTACTATATCACACTGCTGTGTGCCAGGCAATTGCTAACTCTCATTTCTTGCTCCAGAGGTGGACAGACGTCATCAGTCCCACAAAGGTAGTGCATAGAATATACAGCAAATAAATTATTAACTTACATATCAAATTTGTGTGTAAAACATAGTGCATGCCAATATACTACCTGATAGGTCTCTCAGGACCTTGTGTGCATATCATTTAAGTAACACAAATGAAGCACGTTCGTTTGCTGGTCCTATTTATTTTTAACTTGCTGTTACACAGAGTAAATGCAGATATCTAAAATAACTTATCCTGCTATCAAGGAAAAGGAGAAAAAAGACATTGTATTCTCTAAAACTACCTTGGTTTTTTGCATTTTATTTCCCATATTATTGATTAAAGATGGCAGTCTTCAGGATGATCTATGCAAATCAACACAGATCTATTAAAATTAACCAAAGAAAGAGAGCTTTGATCCACGCAGGAGGCTGCTCTTATTTTCATAAGCTTTTGCTAGTGTGTTTTTTTGTCATCTGCAAGATTTACAGTAGCCCACATTTGCCATTCTAGGTTGAAGATGCAAAAGATAAATATATGAACAGTATTGCGAGCGTTCGATGGCCTTTCTGTATGTTCAATGTAAGCTCAGCATTGGTTTATCTTTTTCAGAATTGTATGATTATTTCCTGATATGTCTTACAACACTGATGCCAGCAGCGGATAATGTGATTGGAGTGACAGCACTTAGAAATTTTATCCAAGCCAGATTAAAAGCTACAGTATTTCAAACTTTCTTTCTCCTCTTTCATGATCAAATTTAAACTGGGTAACACTTATGCTTTCTTGTTGCTTGATTAAAAAGTGACATCTTCCCCTTCAAAGAGAAAATGGCAAAAATAGATGAGAAAACTCACTCACTTGATAGGAATAAAAACCATTTTACTGAAGCCCTGAGACTTTAGAGAAGGTATAATCATCACAGATGGCCCACTTAAGGCTGTTAATGTATAAAGTCTTGCCTGCTGTGAATTACAAGCCTATAATTTTCATCTTGGGATTCCTATGACTCAACAGCTCAACTCAGCTCTTTCAGTTTATGACATCAGAGAAATCCTTAGTGAAATTATAACCTTGGGAATACCCTGCAGATACTCTTATTTCTACATACAGACTCAAAGTGCTTATACATCACTGCAGAGCAAGTTAATAGTGAGCAATAAAACACTGTTAGATTTTTATTTAGTACATGAGCACCGTTTATTTGGGTTACATAGTTCACAATAATATCAATAGTTTAAAAGAAAGCGGTATTATCTTTTGTGCATGTTTTTTTCCAGCCGGCTGAGTTCTTTCAATAGAATAAAATTCATGGCCCCAGAAACTGAGCACACAGGCTTGGGCTAACACTGTATCGAGCCAACCCCTCAGTAATCTGCCGTTGTGCCATGGCTACTACAAGGTAAGAAGTGTGCCGTGCTTGGGCAGGTCTTCGCCAAGAGTACTCATGCTTCTTGCCTGGCAGCTGCAAGTTTTACATCTGCTGTAGGACTTTTCAGTAGAACCTTTGACAATGCACACCTTCTCCATCACCCCGATGCTCTCGCTGTGCTTGAAGCAGAAAGATGCTGAGGTACTTTTCAGCCAGGATGCTAACACCAACTGAAGACCCTCCAGGCTGGCCAGCTATGTGCTTCTGTGCCTGTTTAATTTCTGGCCTTGTCTTGATCACAGAATCATAGAATCATAGAATCAAAGAATCAAAGAATCGTAGAATCATTTAGGTTAGAAACAACCCTTAAAATCATCAAGTCCAACCGTCATCCTTTCCTTGCTTCCCAATTCTCCTTGCCCAGTGCATGCCACAGGCTTTCCCTCTTCCACGCTCCTCTTCCACGCTGATTCACTACTTGAAAGGCCCGAGCAGAGATGCTATTTCATTACCCATCCTAGTCCTGTCTCCTTCCTCTCTGCTACAAGACCCTGATCCCACCTCAGACAGATTCTGAACATGAATCATAGAATCATTTAGGTTGGAAAGGACCTTTAAGATCATTGATTCTAAGAACAAGACAAACTGCAATTTGTGCCTACAGAAATTGCAATTCTGTCTTTTGTGGTTTTGAACCACTTAGGAACCAACCTAGCCTTTCATAAACCTTAGAATTATCCAGATTTTCATAAATTTGAGAATTTTTCATCAGTACTCACTAAGTAGTTCTGAAGAATAATTTTCAGTATGTATGTGGATGATCTGCAACTTATTCTTTCTGAATACTTGACATTTATTCATCTGATTATATGACCAGGCACTCCTCAGTTGGATGACGAGGATCTTTAAAGCAGAAAAATTGTTATTATAGGTGACCACCTCCCAGCACACATATTCTCTGCAAGGCACTTCTGCATAATGCTGCACTTGATGATCTAAATTCCCAACAGTTCCTGCATGTGTGTTGTTGTTTGTGGGAGCACAAGGGTATAAAGAGCAGCATGAGACCTACAAACCATCATGCACAGTTGTCAGCTTTTATACTTTAAAAATAATCATAATTGTTTTATGATTTGAGATTTCCTTAAAATGTTTAAAATTACCCATGTTTAACGCCCGTTAAGGAATAAAGGAGAAAGAAGGAGTATGTGGTTTTTACAGCCTGGAATCGTAAAAGTTTGCTACAGTTTGGTCCCTTATTTTTATTTTCATGATAAGTCAGCTCATTCTTTATTAATACATAATGTGATTATGAACTTTCCACCTGTCCCATCACTAACTGTCACATTGTAAATCATAGGGTAGTGGGATGAATAAGAGGAGGCCACATGAGATCCCTTCCAGCACTGTAGTCCAATCTGCTGCGTAGTGGTTATTTAATGTGCAGAGTTCTGCAGAAATTTCCTTAATTACACTACTACAGAAATCTCGTCAAAAGTCACATCCATGTTATACAGTCTCACATCTACAATAACTTGCTAGAAATATGTATCTCTCAGAAGTCAGAAATATCACGGTTTTCTTTCCAAACTGAGCATACCTGCCACTTCTTGTAGTAATGGTGTCTTCTTCAGGTCACACCAGGTTGTTCATCACTGAAAACGTTTGATGTAGTGCCACTGATGGTCTTCAAAAGTTGATATGTTTTACCCCAAAAAATGTTAAAACTGACTATATGGATAATATCAAAATGCCATATGGATAAGTAGTAAAGAAATTCTCCTTACTTTCATAGCGTTGCAAAACTGATTTGAATACAGTAAAAAAAAAATGCTAATTGCTCTGTATAAAAAGGCAAACTGTAGGGTGTTTTTTAATGACATAAGTGGTTTTGTTTCTACTTTTGCTGCTCTGCTTCATGTTTCCATTGTCTACAAGAAGCAGAATACTGAAACCAGAACAACTGAATTTCACAGAAATCCAGCTGCAGTGAAATCTACTGAGAAAACCCAACAGCTAGGTGAGAGAGATTTAATGAATAAACTTTTAGCCTTTTGGGTGTTTCCTTGAATCACATCACCACATCTTCAGAGGGTTGCTTGCCACTTATTATCAGCATTTGACTAATTTTTGTTTCATCTTACCTCTGCATCTATTCTGCTACCCTTTTTCAATGTATGAGAATCAGGCCTTTTGTGTTATTTGATATTAAACAGATTTAAACTAGGCTTCTTCCACAATAATGCTTTATTTTTCCTTTACTAGCTTTCTTTTATCTCATCAGGTTTGCATATATCAGGATTTTGTAACACTAGTAAGTACAACAAAGGGTCTTGTCAGTGTTTCCATTATCATTAAATCATTATTTTCAAGGTTAATATTTCAACAGTTGTAAACCTCATCTTGCTGAAGTGAAGCAGCCTTGATTTGAATCTATTCTTTTCCTTCTAAAATTGGATTTAACCCATTAAGTCTTTTTTTTCTTTTTTTTTTTTTTTAAATAATAAAAGATGTATCAGTAAACCACCTCCTCAGGCAGCTCTTCTCTGGAATCACTTCAGTAACTTCACTGACCAAGAAAGGAAAGAGTTAGAAAGGTATCATTATTAGAACATTATTAGTCTTGATGTTGATAGCTGAAACTGGGCTCATGAAGAGAAGCAGAAAAATGTTGACACTACTCATGGGACTCTGTCCACTTCAGTAATACTTAGAATCCCTGACAAAGATCCTCTCCTTTGTCCCACCTGGATTCAAGTCCCATGTCACTCATATCATCAGGCTGCCTGTGTTCTCCACTGGTCCCCTGCCTCTCCTCTCCTTCTTGTGCTCCCCACTCAGTCAACTGTTCTCCAAAGTCTGAACACTAATGTTTCTGGAACCTACAGCTTAAAAAAAGTCACTGGAACCCCAAGTGGTGTCACTTTATCACCAGGGCTATCACCCTCTTTCCAATGCTAGTGTGGAGGACATGTTCAGCTTCTTTTTCACAACTCTTCTTTCTTTCTTTTTCTTTTTTCAGCTGTTTTCTGCCAGAATCTTAATTCTGCAGTGCTCCTGCCAGCCTCCAGCAGGCAGCATGATTTCTGCAATGCAAGAAGCACACAAGTTCTATGTGGTCTCCTCACAGTGGAACAGAGAGATAGTGTCTCTAAAAATTAAACCACTTAAGGATCTGCCATTTTAACACTCAGTCAAGAGTTTTTCTTTCATAATTTTTTATCACAAAGACCTTGTAATTATTTTCTCCAATCTTTCTTCTCTATCTCTTTGCTGTAGCAAGATGTGGAGTAGGAATCCCAAACAGCCCTCATCAATGCACCTCAAGAACCATTTTATGACCCTCATATAACACTTTACATGACTGTTTAATTTCCTATTTAAAACAAATTAACTGTTGCATGCTCTAATTGGGACACAAAGGATCCCAGATCTTGTCTGGAAGTGTGTGGAGGTTACTGAGAGGTTGTCCAGATTGATGGTTGTGCTGAGTGTATGACCTTAGAATGAACTTTGACTAAATTTTGCTCTTTGTGCACTTGGCAGTCTGTATTTGGAAAGCATCAATTGTCTACATTCAACGTATTAAACGTAAGGCATATGCTTTCCACAGACTTGGACCTTCTTTGTTTTCACAGAAGCCAAAAGCTTCATCAACCTTATTTATATCAGTTACATCAATTATTCCATAACTATTTCAATGTGCTTTAGTATGTATTTATTTCATTCAAAAAATCATGTCCTTATTCTTTCTCCCCACTTCCTATTCTAGCTTGTGGACCCTCATCATCATTACTGTGGCAAGGGTGATGGGCAATAATTGTGTTTGGATGCTAAATTTCCATGACATTCTTGCAAGACTGCTTTCTACTTACCCTCCATTTAGGTCCCAGGTGTCTCAAGAGCCAAGAATTCCATTAGTGTATTTTTATTTGGAGTTTGTACATGTACTGTAGGCATATATAAGTATATATACACACACACATCAGAGACAGGTAGCAGGAGAGAGAAGGGAAGGAAAGATTTTCAGATCACGAGGGACATGCTTTCACAGAAAGAATTCAGGCACACGACAGATGATACCACAAGACAGCAGAGAATTACTGCCACGAAGAAGCAATATACAGATCAGAGTGAACACTTGCTACCATCATGACAATTGCTGTTACTAAAAAGCACCTTGAAAAAAATCACAATTATTTATCAAAGATTATGTAACACAACGGCTAATTCATTTTAAATTGTCCAAAAAATCCTCATCAGCAATTTTCCACCTGAACATGTTTTCAGAAAGGTCAGACTCCCAACCAGAATCTTCCTTCCGTTGTCAGTATGCAAATTTTCCACCAGAGAAGATTTTACTGAAAATAAAACAGGGCTACCAAATCTTGTTCTTGGAAACAAAAAGGCTTGCCTGTGGTGGTTTAACTTCTGCTGTCATTTTTTTAACAGCACACATTTTTATTTGCATTACTTATTTAATACATTGCTGTCAAAATAATTAACAAGTTTTTCCCATCCTATTTCTAAATCAGGCAAGCAGTTGCTGGACTAGATCTCTTAAGCGTTTTTTTAATCAATATTCAGAATAATGAAGCAGAGAAATAAATAGCTGAACACGTGTAAGCTATAAATAGCAATGCCTGTAAACCAAATATCAATCACAGTTTTCAAGGCAACAGATTTTTAAGGACCTTGTCAAATCACACCAAGAGACCATAGACCAGCAATGCCATTAGGACACAAGGCTGGATGATGACTATCAGCAAAGGCAACAAAAGCAGTAAGAGGGGCCACAGCCCTCTTGAGCAACCCCAAAATCCAAATCCGTGAAGAATCACCATGGTCCAAAGCTGAGGAGATCGAAAAGTAGGTTTATGACCTGGACACAGTGGGAACCCAATGGTGGGGGACCAAAAGCTGTGCTGCATGGACCAGAACTAGACTTTTCTTGCCTGACTGACCAAGATGTAGCCAGCACATGAATGTATGGTATGACTCTACAAAGTCATAAATCTCCCACTCTCTCTTCCCATTTGGCTCAATCAAATCAATCATCAATAAATAAGTTCAATAAAAAAATATCATGGTAATGCGTGGATTTTAGGTTGCAGATTTTTTTTTTCCTCAGCTTACTAGACAGTAAGTAGACTTTATCACAGGTCTGACTGCAACAGCAAAGTTTGCTTTGTTTTGAGGATCGAGGATAATTAAAAAATTATCCTCAGTTCAAAAAATGAGCCAACTTAAAAACAAGGAAATATTTAAAACATCTCTGCAACCATAATAATAATTTGATGGGCTTAAAGTGAATGTTTACAAAATACTTTCCAGCCAAAAAAATATTTCACTAATTATTCAGCAGTGTTGTGGGTATAGTGATACTAATAGAACTATAAGTATTTGTAGAGAAAAGGGCTGTGTGGGCATGAACAACTTAACCACTCTCAGCCTTTCTTTCATTCACAAAGATTCCAAGCTTACCTAAAATCCGGGTTACCACAATTAAGTTCCAGATATCAGGAAGTATTAGATCAGGACTCAAGACCAGATTTCTGAACACTTCCACATGCTAAGTGGACACAAAAGTAACAAAAGCTCAGCTGCCAAATGGAGGACCTTTCCATCAGATTGTCCATTCTTGGACAAACGAGCTGTATTGACCTGACAAACTGTTTCAAAAACCCACTTATTTTACCCATCCAGTCTTAGGCATGACCCAAATGCCCAGCATCATTTCCTAGGCTTCTGAAATCACAACTAATCTCTTTTTCTGTCTCATCTGACTATTTTTAGATTTACATCTCTAATGAGCTATTTTCTCATCATCTCCCTGTACTAAGGAAAATCTAAATTTTATCTGCTTCTAAAACTGTCTTTGTACAAGTGGCTCCATGACCAAGTTGTCATTTCTTCTCATTACACTCACGTGTAAATCTGTTGGAGGTGATCATGAAATTGCAGGTCACTGCCCTCATTAACTTCCCAGAGAGACTTCTGGAAGTACGAAATTCTCTCTCATGCCTGTACATTGCCACCAACCTCTACAAATACAAGAAAAAAAAAATCATTTAAGACATGTAAGAAAGAATCATATTGAAAAATGTAGTTAAAAATCCTTCTGAACTAACTGCTTAAGAAAGCTTGAGGTGCCCATGAAAGGCGATAGAATATTACATCCATGGAGCAATTTTTTTTCCTGCTTTTAGAAAAATAATACTTGAGGTCAGTATAGCCTGGCAGTTAGGTAACCAAAAGTGTTTGCAATGTGCACATACAACTAGGAATGCATTGAGCTTGCTGGAAAGAAAGAGAGTAAAGATTAAGATTAATAGCTGTGTGGCACAACATGGAGTGATGAGCCAAAGCCTGAGCTCTGCTCGTACTGGGGTAGCTGGAAAGTGTTCATACAGGTTTGGTTTGTGGACAAAGTGGCTTTGAGGCACAGCGACAGGCTATGAAACACGCTGAGGGTACCATCAGGTAATCCAGAGCTCTTCATGGACTAGTTTTCAAAGAAAACCCATTCAAAGCTGTCTGGGGTATGTCTACTCTGTATGGCAGCCATACTGAATCTATAAATGTGAAGGCTGACCACTCCTTAGTAGTCTTAGGTTACTCTTTTTGAGGAGAGAAGCTTAAGGAGCTGAACACCTAAAGTTCACTGAACAATACTAAGAGTTCATTATTAATTATTAGATTAACTATCTTCATATTAATAATAGTCGCATTAGCAGTGTCTCTCCAGAACCACTGTCTGTACACATCTGACAGGGAAGAAGCACAAAACCAGAAGCTGGCTCTGGACAGGAATACCTCACCCCAACCCTTGCAAGTAATCAGCCTCCTCTGCATTTACAGTAAGGGCATCTGGGTTGCATAGCACACATCAGGTGTTCCTTCACTGTCTGACACTTTGACATTTCTTTTCATAATAGTTTTTAAATGAAGTACATGTCCAGTCCTATAGTATTCAGTAAGCACCAGTTTACAGTTTCTTAACTGTTTTTCTTACATGCCTGCCACCAAATCATGACATTAGCCCATTGTTTTCTGCAAGACACATTTTCTCTGTTTAAAAAAATTACAGTTGCAATGGCATTACAGAATCACAGAATCACAGAATCTTCATGGTTGGAAAGGACCTCTGAGAGCACTGAGTCCAACCATACATACACACACAAAAGACCTCCACAATTTTGGGCACTAGAGCAAGCCCTGAATTGCCACGTCTACACGTTTCTTAAATACCTCCAGGGATGGTGACTCCACCACCTCC
>JAOXJM010000019.1:76288980-76299247 GCA_026413425.1 Tringa solitaria
GCAGGCTGTTCCAGTGCCTGACCACCCTCTCAGGAAAGTAATTCTTCCTTATATCGAATCTAAACCTCCCCTGCCCCAACTTCAGACCATTTCTTTTACCGAGATATAGCTGTAGTTCAATCACAGAAACACATCGTGCCCATAGGATCAGAACTATGGATTGCACATTATTCACAGAAATCACTCAACATCATGCAAATTTTGGTGTTTTGATAGCCACAGGATTTCTTCTGGGCAATAACTGCTTACTCAGTTCTGTCACAAACAGGTCATTCTGCTCTGAAGCCATTAGCACTTTTTCTAGTCCCCGAAAAGAGATATGTTCCTTCAAATATTCAGAATCAAACTTGTGGCACTTCTGAGGCACAAACAAATACGAAGTCACAGCTCACTAAAGCTCATTTTCAAAGAAATCCCCTATAGTAAATAAATGAGAAGGCAAAAGATTTTGTATTCCCACCATACGTGACATTAGCTTTTCAATCAGTCACTAGTCCATTGATTAGTTAAACAGACCAATGAATGTCAAGCAACCACCAACACTTGTGATATTTTTTCAGAGTAAATGACATACATGTGCAATCACTTTGCTTTAGCTATGCAGCCTTTGAGGAATTTAATTTATCTCCTGTGAAAGCACAAATACCTCTTAGACAAGGGGTGTCTCATGCCCTTCACCAATTCGAGCGTACTCTTCAAGCAGCCCCACTTAACTTTATACCTGAGTTGCGTTCAGTTCAGTATTGCACACTCACCTCTGAACTGTAGTTCTTTTTCCTTCTCCCAAGAACCTCCTCTACTTCTCCCTTTGTGGCTGCTCTTCCAAGTCTTTCTCTACTAAAACTTTAAACTACTGTTAGAAACATTTATTTCCATTTCACTGCTTCTGGCCATGGAAGTATTCAAATGGCATCCAATTTAATATATAATGATCTTTGAGACTTTTTGTCATTAATAAAAGCTGAATTTTGCTTGTCCTTCTTTTTAAATTCTTTTGGTGGAGCAGCAAGTTTCTCTCTGAATAGATCTATAAAGTTTGCTGTTGCAGTCAACTTAAAAAAGGAGTATTCCCACAAACTCCTTGAGTTCTGTAAGGCTCTTGCTTGAATTTCTCCTTAGAAATTCATGACACCTTCCTAGTGAGCAAGTCCCTGTGTAAGCTCTCTACCCCTCTCAGATCAAAGGCAAGGACACTTGCAGGTTAATGCGATTGTAACTGTTCACATGCTAGAAGTCAACTTGTTTGTTCAAGCTGGAGAGAGGATTCTCCTCTAAAGATACTCAAACATTCCCTTTTTCATACCATAATGAGTAATATTACAAAGGCATGCTGTTTTCAGCCCTGGCCACATAACTGCTGGGGGTGTATAAAACTTAATTCTTCTTTCTGCAGCTTCTTTTTAAATTATCAGTTCCCTCTCATGGCATTATAGTCACTAGGTGAGAGACATTTCAGACTGGGGCCGGTAATGTAACATAATTTAATTTTGAAAATGATTTGGCAGAATAGCAATAATACTATGTAAAAGCTTCAAATGGATATTTGTTTTAAATATCGCAGGATACTTTTTATATGCTAATGAAAGAGCAAATGTCTCTGAGAGGGAAGAACATGTTTGAGGTTTAAAAAATAAATGAGAAAATTCTTCAGCCCGGGTAATACAAAGACCCACTTCAGCGTAAGAGTATTCACTGTTCATTTTCTAGCAAACCTGTTGGGGGGTGGGGGGAGAGGGAAGGCTGATTTCGCAGTCTACTCAAATTGTGCTGTAATTAGGGCAGAGTCCTGCTCACACTCTTTATCTGGAAAGACCTTTTTTTCCACCCCCATAGAAGAACAATCTCAGTTATTAAGCCACAGGTACGAGGGCAACCTGTTATTTTAACACTAGGGCTTTTGCCAGGCTGGCTCTTGAGGTCTGGAATTTAGGAGTGTGATTTCTCAGAGCTGTCACGGGGCTGTAATGTTTGCATTTTCCTGCTCCATGAGAGCCAATGCTCGGGGCTGCACCCCGTTGAATTAGCACCACCACCGCTCTCCTGCCTCCTGAAAAGTGCTTCAGCGTAGGAAGGGCTCCTGGACCCCCCCATGGCATGTTACTGAACCTGAGAAGGTTGGAAATTAGGTTCCCTAATTCAGGTCTGATCCAAACCCACTGGTTTGAGCCAACACACTCTCACACAGGTTTCAAAAGACCCCCAGATCAGGCTGCAAGCTTGTAGGCATTGCATTTTCCCAGAGAATTTAAAAACAGTGTCAGTCTGCCTGGCTGTCTCTCCGTTTGAGATTTAAATCAACTTTTGAAGAAGCTTCTCAATTGGCCAAGGAAATGGCTCAAGTAATCTACTACATTAATACCTAAATGCTATGTCAGATTGACCTCCTTGCTACCTGTATCCCAAAGGCTGGACCTTGGAGGTAAGTCATCGTGTTATCTAAAAATGATTGCTCAGAGAATGAATTAGAAATTTGCTACTGCCAGGCTAGCAGCAACTTTTGGAGAACACATATCTCACCTCTGGAAAGGAGAGGTTATCATCTACATTTTAGATACATATGGCAATTTCATCACTCAACCTGCAGTTCATTCTTCATGGGGTTAAGCTTCCTTTTAAATAAATGGTGTCTACAGTTTTGGTGGGACATTTCTCTATGCCAGAAAAAATATATTGGGATGTTTTATTTTAAAAAATAAAATTTTTTTGTACAGTATAGTTACAAATATAAGAAGGGCAGGGTAGAAAGACGAGACATTCCCATCTGAGAAGGAGGTTATGGTGATTGCATCAGGATAATTCCCACTCTTAATAAAGCATTATATTAGACTAGAGGGACTAGACACAGAGGTTTTATATAAATGACATAAATCTGTTTATATATGGGTGAAGTATAAGAAGAAACAATTGTATTTTATTTGTGAGAAGGACTCGCAGATTGGTCCATATTGACTGTTAGGATCGTGAAGGCTGACTTTCATAATATAAATCAAATAATATGGTTAGATGTTTCCTAAATCCAGACTAGAACAGCCCAAATGAAAGCTGGCTGCTGGAAGGAGTTCCAGTTTTCACTTTGAGAACTAAAGAAAGTACTCCTCCTGAGGCATCTCACTAGCTTTTTTCTTTTTAACATCATTACCATGGTTTCCTTTCTTATTACATAGAAGTTCTGAAAAAAAAGCCCTGCAACCAGCTTTACTGTTAAGGCTTGAGGACATGTAAACATAAAATATGTAATCTGTCTTTGATTCGAGCCAGAATATTGCATTTCTGTGCTTTGAAATCATGACTGTATTACAAAACTGACAGTTTTAATGGCAAAATAGCTTTTGAAAGCTACCTTTGAAAACACACTGAATAATTCTCCAGATTGTGACTGTTTCACTACCTGAATATTGAGGATAACAGCAAGAAACACCACTTTACCTTATTCTCCTTATTCTTTGGAGTGACATTCAGATGTTCATAATAAAACATACTTTGTTTTACAGTAAAACTTGTACAAGCACCTTGTGTTTTTCAAACCACGTCCTGTCTGAAATGACCACTCCAAAACTTCTCACTGTTTGGGCTGAAGAGGCTACCTGAAAGAGTTCCTGGAGCTATATGTTATTTCCTGCTAACTGATATATAGAGAAGACTCTTAAGGCCATTTGACAGAAAGTGCTCCTTGTTTTCCCTGCTTCTTCACCTCGCTCATCCTCAACTTAAATAAAATTGTGAGAAACTCCAGATTTTGCTTCTCTGGTTTCTCCTGGAAGACTCATTAAGGTTTCTAAGATGCAGCCTGGGAGCATGTCAACATGTAACTCAAATGGCAGAGGGTGTTTAATCTTAACAAAGGCCATCTTTACACTAAGTGTATCTAAGGCACTGACATCAAATAACCATTAACAAATCCAGAAAAAAAAAAAAACCAAAAAGTTTTAAGCAGACAAGTAAAGATAATTCTTTCTGTCAATTAATCAAGCTCCACTTGTTCTCCTGAGATGATAATGCTATGAATTTTCCAGTCAGCAGAGGAGTCTTCTACCACAAGGATAGCTAAGACATGAATTTTTAATCTATAACCCAAATAGAACCCCAAACAGAACGCTTGCCTTTAAAACTGTTCCTATTGACATTTCTTATATACCATGAAGAAAAAAAAAACAAAAGAAAAAAAATAAATATATTTCTTTCTCCTTACAAGTCATCCTTAAGAGAGATTTTTTTATAAGAGAACCTCATTAAAAATCCAGGTTTATACAGAGACACATTTTATGCTCTACAGAAAAGTATGGTCATCTCTCTCTAGCTCCTAGGAAAGATTTAATAGTAGACGCCACAACATATTACCAGGTCAATTTTTTTTACTATGTTTTCTAGAGTCCTTTTCAAATCCTACTACACAGTGGAAGAAAATAAATGTAAAATTCAGTAAGAAAAAATACATTTTATGATTCTTTGTCCTCTCTTTACTTGTATCAATTCATCTACTCACTGGTAAACAACATTCAATAATTTGACTCGCATGCATAGACACAAGTTAGTGAAGTTTCCCTGAGACACACACAATAAATAGGTTTGAATGAGAGTGGTAGCCAAAAGGAGATGGCATCACAGACTGCAATTTTGTGTAGTGTTATTTTCAAATACATACAGCTGGGGTTGTCAGGTAAAACTGAAAGAAAACTCAACGTATTCTGATCAGCTCAACCAAAGACTTCTGTCTTCAGGGTTATTCTGAACTGCACAAAAATAAATATATGTCAGTCATATATAAACAGGAACACCTTCCCAAACTCTTCATTTGGACATTAACTTCACTTTTCAACATCAGTTTAACATTTTATTCTGGCAGAGGTCTGTTTACTTGTATTTCTTTTAATATGTTTTTCTGCTAGCTGCTTTGTAACTACTAATTTACATTGAAGTTTAAAAAAATCTCATCATTGTCTGCATCAAATACACTTGAGCGGGATGGATGTTCACTATGACTACTTACACAATACAGCACTTCTTACCCCAGAATAACAGAACATGTGCATGTGCTCATTACAAACCTTTCTTTTGAGATCATTTTTATTTAAAAGCTTTTAAGAAACTTTGAAGTGTGGATTTCTCAACAGTTGAAAGATTGCTGATTTAATACTTGTTTATATGATGCAGGAAAAAGGGACCTTGCCTACTTCCCTATGGGCAGAAATGATATGAACACACTATCAATTTGTGGCACATCTCTGCAGTTCATGTATTTACAGTGTTTAAACTAAGTGAAAAGCATTTCTTTGGCAAAACGAGAAAACACAAATTTTTCATGAGTCCAGCCCTGAATTTCCCCATAAGGCCACAGAAGACTTCTACAAGTGAATTTGTGTGTGTTGGTACCACCATGTTACAAGCACTCTCTTCACTGAGACTGAAAATTTGCTCTGACAGGACAGTTTTACCCTTGTTGGACAAGCCCTGCCATTCCCTCAGGGAACGGCTGATTTCTTGTTAGGCATGTCAAGGCAAAACTAGAAGACAAAAGGCAAAGACCCAACAAAACCACTCTGGATATTTGGGTGAAATTAAAACCACAGCATTTAAGATATTATCTTTACATTTCCATTTGATTTCTTGATGCTAAGTCTTTGTCAGAATTTAAATATCGAGGTTTCCTGCATCTTCTGAATCCAACATCTGGGATTGGTCAGATCCCATTAACACCGTAGGTCCCTTTTGGCTTCCAGCCTAGACTAAGCCCATGTAATTCTAAGCACTTCACAATGATCTGTTGTCAGGAGCCCTGAACTTTTATCATGGAAAATGATAAACACTTCTAGAGAGCAGTTCAGCTCACTTAAGAGCTGTTTTCCACTTGGATGTAGATTATTAGCTTAGCTGATTTAGCCATCTAAACCTGGTTGCTATCAATCTAGGTCTTAAAGTAAATGAATTTATAAAACAGGTTTTCACAAAAAAAATATCAGTCTGGTAATCTGATTTATCCCATGCATTTTCTCAAATTACAGACAGCAGGAGGTGGAAAGAAAATATGTCTTTGGGAGAGTTTTGTCCTTTTTGGTAGTCTGGTGAGAAAGTTAAGTTGGACTGGTGAAGAAGCTAAGATCTTATGTCAAGAAATGAGGGTCTCTCTGCATCCCACTTCATATTGATGAAAACTTTTCAAGGGGTAATTCAGAGATAAACTGCTAAGCAGTATCCAACTCCATTTTTAAGTGAGATATTTCCAATGTACAAATTTATCCCGAGATTCTGAATGGTCTGGAATTGCATATAGACAACAGTATTTCAAATGCAACTCATTGAATTATATCATGTCAGTAAATGTAACAATTTTATCAACATTTACTATCTCTATTGAATGTATTAAGACACCCAAATAATTATGATTTTAAGAAAATGGGCTGACAAAAGTATGGTAGAGCCAGTTTTGATGTCAATCTAGTGAAGAATGGGCAAAGACTTGTCAAGTCATCACAGACTAAAAATTCAGTTTCATTCCAGTAATAAAGTCCCTAATTCAAAGGTGCTCCTGCCATGAGTCCATCTCATGTGATGACTTACAGAACTCTCAGCCTTGGGGGATTCAAGACTAAAATCTGACAGAAACCCCATGAAATGCCAGCAGTTAAGTTCTCCGCTCAAAACCCCCCCATTCCAGGTAACTGTTAACTGTCTATGATGTCTAACTATGACAACCCGTCATGTTGTATGTGAAGGATTGACTAAAACACTTCAGTTTGTGGTTGGCTTACATTTTCATTGGTGTAGCAGTGTAGAACTTGACACCCAGGTCATCCTCCCAGCAGCACTGACAGAGCCAGCAAGTGTGGTAGGAATAGCTGTGAAGATGTAACCCCATGGTCACAAAGGTAGGATGACCATGTCTTACACTCTTGGAGACAATCAGAGACAAAAAAATTACTAATATTCCTGCTCCTCTGCTCCATCAATCCTGATATCATACCCCTTACCTACGAGGATTTGCCCTCAGAAAGCCAAACCAGTTAATCGCATAATCCTTAGCTTTTCTATAAAACTTTCTAAAAAGTATTGATTCATAGCATGGAGTGAAAAGGGGTTTTTTTGTAAGCAAAGTGACAGGTGGTAGATTCAGCCTGAATACACCACCTCCCATCAGGGAAAGTCGTTCTTACAAACAACAGATGGATGGCACAATGGCCAAAGGCCTGCTCAGGTTGCATTATTATCTAAAAGGGGGTTTTCATTTTAATTTAATAGCAGTATGATAGGTTAATCAAGTCAGCGGGGAAAATTCTGTGGTGGCACTGGTGGAGAAAATACAGCATGTTGTTCAATCCACTTCTCTCCTAGAAGTTCTTCAGGCTGGCAAAAGTGCAAAATAGGATTATTTTTTTTTAAACTTACAAATGTAATACACACAGTGCTTAATTGCTAAGGTTGTGGCACAACTAGTGAAGTGCTGGAAGAGTGACAGCCTAAATTTACACCTTGTCCTCAACGATACCTCTGCAAATAAGAGACAGGAAGAATACATTATATCACATCTCTAATTCTGCAGTCTACCCATTGGACTAGAGATGCTCAGAGTACATAGCCAATGTAATATATTTTCTTAAAACATACATCATCACTTCTGCTGGAAAAAGCAACTAGAGTCACTGCTTTATGAGGGTAGTTTGTTTTGTTTTGTTTTTCATGGACCTCTGTATACTTACCAGGGTTTGAAATAAATGCATTATCAATTTATAGTACCTCATAAAGGTTTGCCAATAGTTCAAAGCTGCTTTCTGCCATAGATGGTGATGATGTGTTTTTAGGAAATATGTACCAGGAAGCCATAGTGCAACAGAGAATATGTGTTCTTCTGCTGCCTTTTTCCTTAATATTTTTAAGTTCTGTTACTCAGGAAAAGGCCTATACTGATCTCAATACAATGGTTGAAAGCTCAGCCTCGCTGAGGTCAATGTGTTAGCCTGGGAGATGCAAGAGTAGGGGTTCAATTTCTTAAGCCTTCATGACCAACATGAGTCACCTTAGGTCTTCAGGGGTGATGCAGCGCCCATGGCACGTAGGTTGTGCTGCCTGGCACCACGCAGCCCCGTGCACCCCAGCCAAGGTGGGTACCTCAGCTTGGTTCTTGGATTGGAGTGACTTAATCCTTTAGTGCATGCAACTTTTCATACCTCGTGGACATATTCACACCATCTTGGCCACATATTCACAAATCATTATCTCAACTATTTCATTTTATGCAAGCACTACAGTTTTTACTGAATATTTTAAGTTCATTTAGCCCTGTTGGTTTTTTTTTTTTTATGGGATAGTTAGCATGTTGTGCATTTGTTATTGCTGATTGATAGAAGTTTATTTTTCTTGTTTATTCAGTTACCTGTATTTTGAAAAGTGTATCCATATGAGAAAAGTAAGCAATCCATATCATTAAAACAAAATAAAACAAAATTAGCAGTGTAAAACCAAAGGTAGTCTGAGCTAGAAGTAAACAGAAGCATCCTCTGGCCATTCATAAACTTGCTCAAGCTCAATATTTTGTTCTGTTGCTGCAGTCCAATCTGCATGTTGTTATGTGCCACGTCCAACCTTGCAGGAGTCCCTGTTGTTCTGGTTCCATGACTCCACATCTACTGGTTTCTGCACAGCATCAAAAGAAGCAGAGAGAGGCAATGCATGAGAGACTTCAGGGTTTCCATGTGCGGTTTGGTAATAGTGAGAACATAAAAATTAATTTTTCTCTCTCCCTATCTCTTACTTCCCAGATGCTGGCATACACACCTGGAGAAAAAAGGCAGTATTTAGACAAAACCCATCATCAGGAACTGCACTTGCAGACTTACCTCTGCAATTAATTGTGATTTCACTGTTTTCAAATGCAGAATAACAGAGTCAGGACTGAAATGCAAACACGTCCATAGATGCTGCCTGCCTGAAATGATGCCTGGCACACCATCATTACCTACTTTTGAGATGTGGAGACACTAACACCTGGTGCTGCTGACCTAAAACCCTCACAGAGTTTTCCATTCTCACTGCACAATGAGGCAATGGTGCTGAAGTCTGGGTGCTCCGTTAGCTGGAGTTCAGGTACCTCAGCTGTGGGCAAAGAGAAATTACAGGATTAGAATTTTGGTTATGCTCAAACATAGTCACAATTTGCTCCTGGTTTAAGAAGCCAGCTGTACTGATTTAGGAAATAGCTGTAAACTTAGGCTTGGGTTAAGGTCAGCCTGGTGTGAGGGTTTCATAAATGTTTCCTGATGTAGCAAACAGAAGGTGAAGCAAACAGCAAGAACATCAACAAGAAACTGGCCAAAGCTCCTGACGAAGCTTGGCTTCACTGGCTTTGTGTCTCAAGTGAGAGTCTTTGGCATTCAGAAGTATTTAGAAATAGGGGGGGGGTGTGTCACATGAAGGACTCCGAATTTATCAATCGTTCTTGTTTGAAAAAGATAAGGTGACATGACCTTAGCTATAAAAACACTAGCAAAGCCTAGCTCAATAAATTTGCTGTAGTTTTATGTATGTGTTTGCCATTATCTGGAAATAAAAAGCTGTGATAACCTAACTGTATGTGAAAATATGACAATTCCTCTTGGGATGTACCATGGGAAGTTACTTCTCTCTGTTGGCCAAAAAAGCCCTTACAGCTAGTTCAATTTTAAACTGGGTTGCATGTAAAGGGAACCTGAGCCTGTCTACTCATCTGTACTTGGTTTACCCTGTGGATGAAGTCTCCCTGTCCCATCAACCCTAGCCATTCCACCTAGTCCAGGGTTGTCGCAGAAATATTTCCCTGTGGATACTGGCATATTGTCCTATACTCTTGGTAGATGTGTAAGCAGGTAAGGTTGATGCCAGCAATGTATTTTTCATTTGAGTTTGTTTTGACTCATTCCGAATTGCAGGAGAGACAGCAGTCCGTCTTCAGTTTGGACGAAACATCACAAAATGGGGCAAAGAGCGCTGGATGTGCAGGATGGCTAGGGAAGGACCAGCAGGAAGGACCTGAAGCAAGAAAGCAAAGGACCTGTTGAAGTGATATACAATACAAGACAAGAGAACAATAATGCAGAATAATATAATAATTCTCCTTTACAGCTAAGCAGCCTTATTGGAGCGCAGCTCTGCATTCCATGGGGCTGCACTGCTGCAATCAAGGAAGAACTTTTCTCACTTAAGGCAAGGAAAAAGGTCAGAATCACGAAAATAATACCCTATGACGGGATAACCCAGTGCTACAGCTATTATACATGTTGGAAGTAAAAATAAAGAAGCT
>JAOXJM010000019.1:76311300-76325713 GCA_026413425.1 Tringa solitaria
AACCTGTTCCAGTGTCTCACCACCCTCACAGGAAAGAATTTCTTCCTGAGATCTCCTCTAAATCTCCCTTTTCAGTTTAAAACCATTGCTTCTCATCCTATTGCTCCACTCCCTGATAAAAAGTACCTCCCCATCTCTCCTGTAGGCCCCCATCAGGTACTAGAAGGCCAATACAAGATCTCCCCGGAGCCTTCTCTTCTCCAAGCTGAACAATCTCAACTGTCTCAGTCTGTCTTCATAGCATAGGTGCTCTATCCCTCTGATCATCTTCATAACCCTCACCTGGACCCGTTTTATCAGGTCCATGTCCTTCCTGTATTAAGGACTCCAGAGCTGGAGGCAGTACTCCAGGTGGGGTATCACAAGAGCAGAATGAGGGGCAGAATCACCTTCCTCACCCTGCTGGCCACACTTCTTTTGATGAAGATGCGCTTGCCTTTCTGGGCTGCCAGCGCGCACTGCTGGCTCATGATGAGCTTCTTATCCATGAACACCCCCACGTCCTTCTCCTTAGGGCTGCTCTCCAGACATTCTCCACCCAACCTGTATTTGTGCCTGGGATTGACACATCCCAGGTGCAGGACCTTGCACTTGGCCTTGTTGAACTTCATGAGGTTTACACAAGCCCACCTCTCAAGCCTGTCCAGGTGCCTCTGGATGGTATCCCTTCCCTCCAACATGTTGACCACACCACACAGCTTGGTGTCATTGGCAAACTTGCTGAGGGTGCACTCTATGTTAAACAGCACTGGTCCCAGTACAGACCCCTGAGGAACACTGCTCATGACTGGATTCTACTTGGACATTGAGCTGTTGACCACAACATTTTGAGTGCAGCCTTCCAGCCAGCTCCTGAACCACTGAGTGATCCATCCATCAAATCTATGGCTTTGAAGTTTAGAGACCAGGATGTCGTATGGGACAGTGTAAAATGCTTTGCACAAGTCCAGGTAGATGCCATCTGTTGCTCTGACCTTGTCTACCAATGCTGTGGCAATATTGCAAAAGGACACTAAACTTGTCAGGTCTGACTTGCTCTTGGTGAAGCTGTGCTGGTCGTCACCAATCACCTCCTTATTTTCCATGTGTCTTAGCAGAGATTCCAGGAGGATCTGCTCCATCATCTTGCTGGACATAGTGGTGAGACTGACTGGCCTGTAGTTCCCCGGGTCTTCCATTTTTTCGCTTTTGAAGATGGGAGTAATAAGGGACAAAACCAAGACAAAACTCAGTTTCTAGTGCTTGTCTCTCCTTACCATCCATTAGGTTTTCCTGACATTTAACCTTAGTTGTGCTTTTTGTAGTGTGAATTCATAATTCCCTTCCAATTTACAGCAGAGCAAAAAAAGATAATTTATTCCTCTATTTTTCCTAGATTTTTGACACATTTAAAGAATATTATCAGCTTCCTTTTAGTCATCTCTTCATTAAACTAAACTAATTCTCCTTTCCTTCTGCCTTTCCTCCTAGCACACGTTTTGCAGTGATCAGACTCACTACCATCCTCTGCATTTACATCCCCTCCCATATCTCTTTCTTTCTCCCATGACACTTTGCAAATTGCAGTTTTCAGCTGGGATTTAAATACTAATGAGAGGTCCTCAGCTGAAGAAAATCAATGTTGGTACACAAAAGGAATCAAGCTGACTTGAGCCGACAGTTACTGTTATCCTCTGTAAAGTGGGTGCAAAAATATATACGTGCTCAACAAGTTCTTTGAATTGCATGGTTAAGAAAGCACTGCAAAAACCTGCTTAGACAATTGGGTGTGGAGGCAAGACTTGAAGAATCTGCTTCAAATCTCAACTCAAAGTGGTGGTGATACCGCTGCAGGGTGCATGGGAAGAGCCGTGCACTGCCTTCAACCACTGCTCAGAAGAAAACCAGGTACAGGATTGTGACTTCCCGGTGGTGGAAGGGGTTCTCCTCCTTTTAGTCACCCCAAGATGAAACAAAAATGCACTGCTTTTTATTTCATAGTAAAGATGAATTAGAGTCACATTCATATGCCAGGCCTTTCCTATAAACTTTTCCTACCTCAAGGAAGAAGACTGGTATTGGCAGTTGAGACTGCCAATTTGTGTCACATAATTCTGGGACAGCGCCCAGAAATAGACACACAATGAAAACATCTATTTTTAATCCCTTGATGTATTACTTACAGTATTTTCTCCAGCACTGGCTTAATCTTTCTATTCATCGGATAAAAGGTAATTTGAAAATATTTTATAGAAAATGGAACATTGAATTATAGTATGAAGTACAGAAAACCAAATTATTTTTTAATTTTAAAATACTTTTATTAAGAACTCAAATTATCTTGCAACACTAATTTTTTAATAAGATAGAAGAAATACAACCCCAAGTTTTAACAGAAAATGGGATTCGTGCTGCTTGATTTCTGGGACAGTTTTTTGTTTGTTTTTTAATGGTTTAAAAGTGCCTTTCTAGCCTGAGAAAAGCATTTGTAAAAAAGATACCACGGGATGACATTTTTCTACTCTCTATGACTTCCAGATCCAAATCTGGTAACTTTAAATGTAAAACCATTTCTTTTTAACTCCTGTTATACTAACCTGGTAGGCTGCTTGCCTGCAAAGGGCTCGACTTGTTCTGTGCAAAAAATATGTTATTCAAGGCAGCTGAAGTAAAAGGATTAGATTTTCTTGCGTTATGTTGACTACTCGTTTTTGTGCCTTTTATTTCCTTAAATACCCGTGGTTTGTGAAGCAACCATATGAGTCAGTTTAACCTTTGGCATCTGCAAGGCGTTTTCTGAGTTTGTAGCCAAGCTGCAGTACTCTGTGTTCTTCTTCAAAGAAGCCTTAGGTGTAAGGTGAAGGATTTGTACATCTGGAGATTAATCAGAGCCTGTGTAATGCTTGGGCAAAAGTTTCTGAAGTCGCCTCCACAGGAAGGAGATTTTCTTCTGGTACAACGAAGAACAAAACACCAAGGCTGACTATGCCAGGAAGTCTTCTCTGTGCTATGTGTTTAGCCCACCTGCCCTCTCATCCTCTTTTACCCACCTCCCTGATCCATATAAACAAGCTGGTGGCATTTTACCACTGGTAATTCGTGGGGGAAGTGCTTTTCTCCTGCGATGCAGGAACGTTGAAGAGCGAGCCAACAGCCTGGCCCGGTGCCTCTCCTCACCCACTCCCACCACCTACAGCTTGTCTTCCTCGTACAAAAGTCCAAACAAAGACATGGCTGAATGCAGCGTTTAATGACAGGGATACAAAATGAATCCCAGCTATCCTACCACAACTGCGAATGACTCATTAACTCCATCATCACCAAAGTCTGTTAACTCTAACCTAAAATCAGGACACCTCACAGTATGCATGTGCAGCAAGATAACTTTTTCTTCTCCTGCCTTAACCTGCAAGTGGTCCTGTCATAGTTGTGAATGTGATATCAACACAGCAAGCCCCGAAGCCAATTACACCAAGCTAGGAAAGCTAAGTTCCCTTTCCAAACTGCTTTCCATCATGCTCAGGAGAAGTTGCACAAGACCTGTTGCCTGCCTGGTGGGCTGTGCAAACCGTACATGTTGCAGGCAAAATGGACTTTTGGCAACAGCACTGCTGAAGGAGCCTCTGAGAACCATCAGAGGACAGAGGCTGGAGGGAACAGATGGATTTGTGTTTCAAGGGATGATCCATTCTCCCCACCCAGCCCCATGCCACCCACTGCCCACATGCATGTGACACCAGAGGTCCCCTTCCAGATAAAACAGAACCACACTTGTCCTCCCACCTAGTTACTGATAGCTGTGGGAACAGTGGCCAGGTAAGCCTTTTCAACAAAGAAATCAATAATATTGGCCAGTAACGCATGAACAAGAACATGCTCTGTCTTTTGACTTCAGATCCACGAGGAGCAAACAAAGGCAGCATCTCACCCAGACCACAAGCAGGTTTAAAGTGGAAATTTCCCGTTTAGAAATGTGATGGAGTTTGCTTTCCAGTTCTAAACTCTCAGCTTTCCCCCTGCAGCAGTCAGCAACCAGCTTATCTAGCAACGACGTACAAGCCGTGCCTGCTCATGAACCGCCCGAATGCAGCCCTTCTGGGGCAGGCAATTATAGCCTTTTGACTACTGGAATGTGTCACAAGCGTTCAGCGTTGAGGGCCCTGCCAAGAAGAACTTAAATACTTGTCCGCATCCATCTGACTGCACAAGGTGTGCATGCAGAATTTGCTCTTTCATTTCAGCTGGAAGGATGGTTTCATAACAATATTCATCAATTCCTGAAGATTTCCAATCCCTTTGCTGTCAAGACTGCGCACTTTGTTCTTCCATTTAAGAGGCATATTTTAGCATCACAACTGTGCCAGCATTGCAGTAGTACCAGATCCTCTGACTAAGCTTAAAAAAGAAAAAAAAAAAAAGAAAAAAAAATGCAAAATGGGGGAAAAAAATATATGTAAAGACACATACATTACAGCTCTCCTGTGGTGAGTTTTTTAAGTTCTTCAAAAGCAATAGAAGATACTGGATAATAGATGGCTCAACAGTGACTATAGAGCAGTAATCTATGTGAGCAGCTCTGCTCATGTCATGAGCAGTGAAAGCACAGCTCCTGTGGTTTAAGCTGAGAATGAATTCAGCTGCATGGGTCAAAGTCAAGAATTATATTCCCATTCTAATTATACCCAGTGATTTTTCCCCCATTGATCCCACCTCAGGAAAAAATAAATAAGAAAAAATAAATATAACATCACAACATAAAAAAACCTCCACAAGTAAGAAAGAGGCTGTTCTGCCATCTTTTCTAATTGTATTATTTGCAAACCTTGGATCTGGATAACTTCTCAATTCCTGTAGGTAAAAGAAAACACTTTCAGGACATGCTGGAGCAAAACAGAAAGCAAGACCTGAGTCACTTGACTGACCTCATGGTGCTCCTCAGCTTCAGGGTTGGCTCTGCAGTAGGTAATATAGTATACAGTATATAGTAGGTAATATAAGTATATAGTATATACTTAGCATATAGTAACAGTAGTGGGCAGAGAGGCTCCAGATGGGCTGATCTACCCAAATCCTCTGGTGGGTCTCGCAGCCTTTGATGCGGAAGCTTTGACAGGTAACAGCGCCCAGAGTAGATGGTAAAAATCCAGGTCTCCCCACTTGTAAGCACCCTCTTTTCTGCACGGCGTTGCAGGGCTCAATATAAGACAGCACCATTTACTAATGGTGAATGATGCCCATGAAAACAGCGTGAAAGGGCGTTGCTGTACCACTGCCCCATCACAAAATGGAGACGGGGCAGCGATTGCTTGCTGGTGGAGAACACCCTCAGGCTCCCTGAGGACTTGGAGGAGCAGCCCAGAGCTTTCCCAGGGCTATGCTACATCCCAGGCAGGATTCAGGTTAATATGAATCTCTGAAGACCAATAATAGCCACTTTTTTCTTAAAAATGAAGCATGGGTTGTGCCCTCAAGATTATGTATCTGGTTGAGACCTGGGGTCCATGCACATATTTAGGGACACAATCACGTTTTCCTTAGAGAGGAACGTGGTTCACATAACACACCTCTCAGTTATTTTGTCATGGTTTTAGTGACAGTTTTTCCAGATTAAATATGAAAACTGAAATAAAACAGACAACAATTTCTCAAAAGACCATCATTTTATTGTCATGAGCTGGTTATGTTTGGGATTTGAACTTTAGAAATTACTTTTCCTGAGCTAACAACCTACTCTGAGGTGCAAGAGGGGCAAAAGGAGAATTATAAACCAGCATTACACTTTGGCTCCTGAACTCTCTGCACATCTGCATCAGAAAATCTCTGCACTCAGAGGTTCCGAGCTTTGAAAGTACTTTGGACAAATTTCGTTCAAATCAGCAGAAAATAGGTACCAGCCACAAACTGGAAGGTTGTTAGGTGATATTCATGAAGTGCAGTTTCAAATACAGAAAAGCAGGGTTTGCAGGAAAAACTGAAATCTCTAATTTTATCAACAAATGCTGTGGGCAAAGAGAGAGAGGTGTTGAGCTCAAAGTCCTTTCCTAAATTACAATAAAAAGCAGAAATATCCATTCTTACAGAACTTTCTGAAGCCAAGTTCAAGACACAAATGATGACAGAATGTAATAAAAATTATAGTGGTGGAAATCTGCTGAAAAGGTATATTAACAAGTTTAATAGGCAGAAATTATATACATATATATATATATGTATATATATATATATTGTGGCCAGGTCAGTGCCACGTTCCCACACTTCACATTTTGCTTCAAATCTGTAAAACTAAACAAAACAAAGTCTGTTCTTCATAAGGTCAGGGGAGGTGGGGAGGGAAAGGAGGTGAAAGCCATAGGACAGGTTTTGTAGAGTGTAAATATTTAGAATTCAGACCAGAAGGTACAAAAGAAGTAGTCAGGAAAGAAGGAAGAATTTGCGGTGTTGAGAATCAGCAGTGGGGTCAAGGATGCTGGAAACAAAACAAGGGAACCTGAACCAGAGAAGACTTTGGAAATCCCAAAGTACAGCAGGGGCTGAAATCAGAAAGAGAAAGGGCAGCAAAACAAATAGAGGGAAATGAGGGGCAAGAGCTCCTTTCAGACGGTGCCAAGCCTCCTTGCAGGGAGCCAATAAAATCCTAATCAAAGTAAGAGAGACACGGGGGTGGAGAAGATGAAAAAAGAGAGGAGAGTTGAGATTTTAAGCAAAAAGTCAGAGGTGGCAAAGAGCTTTTCCAGATTAGAAATCTCTGAGCAGATAAGAAAGGAGAATTAGAAGGGCCTGGCCAGGGAGAAGACAGGGCTGAAGAGAGAAAAGGTCAGCTTCACAGCAGAGAGAGAGCCATGTCAGAAGGGAGGACATCTCCCTGACGTCCTTCGCACAGCAAGAACAAGGGCCAGGAAAACTCAAAACCGAGAAAAAAAATCACAGTTGTTGACACTATGATGGCACCGGTCCCTGCTCTTCTTCCTCAACACTTTGATATTCCTCAGGGCCTCGTGGGGGCTTGTCTTAATCCATTTTTCTTTCCAGCCCTAATCCCTTCTCCTCTCAATCTGGCCATGGCAGCAGTGACAAAGGCACATTGAGTATTGTCCCCCGCCAGCTGTGCAGCAGGTGGCTGAGAAGGAGAAAGAGCTGATGGAGCTCACACAGGGAGGAGCAGGGGAGGCAAAAGATTTTTGTCTGTGAGGATATATCTCTCTGCCTCTTCTGAGCCACCGAGGGACAGAAAATATCACTGCCCACTAATCCGAAGCAATTGGCATCATCCACACTGCAGGGGCAGGGATCTGGGCAGCATCCATCAGGGGAGAGGGCACAGAAAGGAGAAGAAAGTGGAAAATAATGGGAGAATGGAGCCAGGGCTGCTGCAGGAGAGAGGGATTTTCAGAACGATTCCCGTTGAGGTGAGGCATGAGGTTCTGCTTCTGAAGGTGGGAATGGGAAGCAAACCTCAGCCATTTTCCATAGGCACTCACTTCAATCGTAGCAGAATAAAGACAACTGCAGAAAGTAGCCACGCACACGGAAAAAGTCCTCTGTGAATCTCGCTGCTGTTTGTTTCGTAGCTGGAGAAATACTCAATTTTGTTATCAGGACCAGAAGATCCTGCAGAATAACAGGATATCACTTCCACAATTCCCCTGCTGGGTCGGGGTGCAACAAGGAGGCTGCACGTTTAGAAGACAACATAAAGTGACGTATTTTTAATAACTGCTGAAATTGTTTGATATTGGAGTAAACAGAGAAATTTCATTGTTTCCAAATGTTATTCAGTCGGGATGCCTGTCCACATTTTACAAAACAAACCAGAGATTTGCTTAAACAGACGAGCATTAAAGTTAAAAAAAAAAAAAAAAAAACCTGAGCAATTTTTCTGCAAGTACCATTTCAAAAGGCACAGAGAGCTTCACACGAGCCAAAGGAGCCTCTACGCTTGTTTCCTGAAGGCAGTGATTTTTCCTCAGCTCGTCCCCCAGCAGCCAGGTCAGGTGCTGCTGAGTCAACCTGGCCCTGGGACTTTCCTTGCTTGTTAAGGCTGCGCATCAGCCTTGGGATGTCATTATTTCACTGCTGTGGCATTGCTGGTTTACTGCAACTCAGAAGAAAAGGCTTAAAATCCCTTAGCATCGTGTTTACTGTCTTTACATCTAAACCTGAAACGCCAATTCCTTCTCTTCCATGTTGTGATATTGTTTCTCTCTGGCTCGGGTACCCTCACGGTTATCTGGGGACTCTGAGACACTGGGTTTCATAAAACGTTGAAGTCTAATTCTATTTTCTGCAGACCTATGGTGGAGTGTCGAGCCTGTCATACCGAGGCTTACACCACCACAGAATTTAAAAACTGCCACTTCTAGAATATCTGCTGTGCATGTATTATACAGAAATGCTTTTGGTGCTTCACCGTTTCTGCTGGTTTGTCTCCCATTCCTCGCGTTCTGCTTCCAGGGCTGATGAGTGTATTGAAGTCCCAAAATAATGCCTTCAAAGGGCCATTTTGGCCAACCAAAACCATAGGAGAATATGATTACCCTCTGTAAATATATCGGCAAGGTGGGGAAGAAAGAGTCAAGAAAGCCAGATGAGCAGAAGGAAATGTTTTGCCCAGAAGATAGTGGATACAAACCAACCACGATGGATAAACTTAGTCCAGAAATGTGAAGATAATCACAGAAATCACCTTCCAGATGGGCCATCTTATCAGAATTGTGGAGGAAACGAAAAAAAAGCCCAACTCACCTGGGGCCTGATAGAGGTTTTCATCGTACTGCATCAACTTAAATGTGTTTCAGTATCAGGGTGATGCCCTTAATAATCCCCAGCTCATACAAGGATCTCTCCCATTCTTTTACGTTTCCCTGAGGATAGCTGAGCACTGCTGAATACATGAAAAAATAATGCTTACTGTCAAATATTGCCAAATCCCTGTCAAAAGACTGTCAGAATCACTGAGATGATCATGATGGGCATATACCAAAGATATGTTCCCATCAACCCAAGTAAGTGTCCTCATTCATGCAATGACTTCTATGTGAGACAGCGGCAGTCTATCATCCATGTCATAAAAATTATATTGGGAAGGGGTACTTTGAGACATCTAATCCATCTCAGTGTTGATTTTTTTTGTAGAGCCAAGTCCTGAGAGGTGCAGATCTCTTTTTTTTTTTTTTTTTAAAAAAAAAAAAGCCAATGGCAGCAAGCCCACAACTTAAACAGTAACTATGCATTATGTCAATACTATATTATAGTTCAAAAACCCTACTATCCCTTCTAACCCGTTAGCATGGCCACTTAAAACTAGTAATTCATCATGGAGATGGAAGATAGTTTCCTTCCTCATTCAGAATTTTTTTTCTTTTGATTTCTCCTAATTTTGCAACTGCTCTTGACTAAAAATTTATAGCTCTCTGAGGAATGTGCTGGAAAAGTCTCAGAATAAGCATGCTCCTCAAAAGCACTACAAGCTAGTGTAAATCTTGCTTCCTCCTTCCAGACGCTCAAGACAATTTTTCAAACCAAGGTCAATAAAATTTCACTACGATATAGGCATCTCTGTACACTCATGTGGACCCTGAAAACAGGTCCTAAGTCAAACAGGGTTTTTTAAACCATTTGCTTTATTGCTTTAAAGTTAGCTTGAGTTTCCTAACTTCTAAAATCATCTTCATGAAGACTAAAGATGGTAAAATTTGATGAAACCATGGAGGAGGAACCCTGTCATTGTTCTCTGCACACTTAGGAATAAAGCTTGCTGATTTAAAACTACCACACAAAGCAAACCCTTGTTCAACTCCAGTGAGAGAAAGCAGAAGCAGATGTTTCAGGTGTAAGCCACTACACCACTGAAAGTTGGCCTCATTTCTTCAAGCGTTTCAGGAATCTGGGGTAAATTCTATTGAACAAAACCTTTCTGCTCTTCCCTTTTGATATTAAGACCTGGGTCATGTGTACTTTAGTGCATGAAACATACTGCTGACAGGGACATGTCGTTCCCCCAGGGTGATCATACCTCACCAAGTCTGACACTTCCCAGTTACGGACATAAATTCAGCCAGGCACCACCAGAGATGAGACATTTGGTCTGAAGGACCATCCACCTGGTGCAGTGCAGCATCCCAACCATGCTTCCCTCCCAGCAGGAGGGTTAAGCAGGAAGAAAGGAGAACAAACAAATCTGTGCATCTGCCTGTGGCCACCCATTGAGGCTTTTTTTGCTAATATAGGGTGAGAAAAGGTTGGCTGTCCCTGAGAAGATTCACAAAGTGAGTGGGTGAATAGAAAGCCAGGAGGAAGAACACGGAACTGGGAGTAGGAAAAGCTGAAATAAGACAAGTTATCAGATGCATTTAGGAATTTAGTCCAAGTTCATCACCTGGTCCTGGAACCCTCTACCCTGCACTGCATCACCGGGGACCTCAGGGGTCACCAGCACAGCTGGTGGTGAGGACATGTGTCTGAGACCTTGTCAGGGCCATATTGCAAAAAAAAGAGTAGTTAAATGCACCGCATTTTTATGGCCTTCCTGCATCTTAATCGTTCTGCTTGAATATTTGAACCTTGACATCACTAAACATACTTGAGGATGAAGGAACGAGGAGCAGAGCCTGAGGGTTTTGTGGAGCAGGTGGAGAGAAAGTTACCTGTTTTTTCTTCTTTTGAGAAGGATTTTGTTTCTTTTGCCACAGTTGATGTAAAATGTCATTAGTATTTATTATCACTATGACTAGATCTCACAACCATATGGAGGAAAATCTTTTTAAGTCAGTTTTATACTTACTACTAAAAAAAAAAAAATCTACCTCCCAAGAGACATCAAAATAATGAAATCTCCCTTCTCTTTTATTTTTTTTCCGAACACTCGTTATTCGCACTTTGTATTAAACTCATTTTCTTCCATTATTTCATCAGCTGTGTCTGTAGATGAAATTTAGAGTAGTAGTAAAACATTAGTTGCACTTGCCATTAGAAGATGTTAATATGAGTATTATTTAATTAAAAAAAATAACCTGACATGGAAATGAATACTTTTATTGAAGAGATCATTTTGAATAATTTTTATTCAAAGAAAGGCTGCACATTGTATTGCACATGTGTTGGAGTGCAAAGTGCTTTTACAACCCGACATAAAATGCATTTTATAGGAAAACATTTGTAATGTGGAAGAATTATTCTCAGGCTCTAGTCATTATTAGAAAAAAAAGTAAGTAAGCAATTGTCAAGATGATGTGTGAAAAACCCAGGTGATGACAAACAACTTTGAAAGTAATTATTGCCAGTTTGGTCCCTCCACGCTGCTCAGGGGAAAAGTGCAAAATCCACCCAACTTGTGCCACTCAAAGGGGAAAAAAAAGGGTTGCGATTTTTTTTGAACCCTTCTTTTGAGCTAATCCTGCGATTCCGTCCCTTGCTCTGCTCCCAAGAAGTATCCACACGCCGACCCAAGAAAAAGAAAACTTTACAGGCTCCTTACGTCTAGGAACTTCCACGTCCTTCCTCCACAGGGCCCTAGGAAATCTTTTCTCTTCCCACCCTCGACCCTCTTATGGGGCTTGGGGGATCCCTGGGCGCCCACCTCCTGCCCCGCTTATTTCTTCCTCCAGGGAAAAGCGAAGGGGAGCATTTGCCGGCTCCAAGGATGCTCAAGCTGAAGAGAATCAGCCTTCCTTTGTTTTTTTTCTTTGTTTGTTTCTTCTTTTTTTTTTTCGTTGTTTGTTTCTTTTTTTTTTCCCTTTTGTTTTTCTTTTTTTTTTCTTTTTTTTTTTTTTAACGTATGAGAAATACGCGTCCGCACATTGCAGCCTTTGCGCGCAACTTGAGCGATGCGGGGGGGGGTTGGAGGGGGAGAGCAGGCACAGCCTTCCCCCGCCACCGCCCCCCGCCCTCCCCGAGGTCTCCGCTAGTCCCCAAAACTCAGGGAAAGGCCCAAAAATTCTGCGGACGAGGGGAGGAGTTTGGGATACCCTCGGGAGGGGAGCGTCTCCTCACCGCGGCGACAGTTCCGGGGACGCTCCGTCGTCGGGGATCTGCCGCCGAGGGTTGGCTTTCAAAATAAAATAAAAATTAAAAAAACACACTCACACACAAAAAAAAAAGGGAGAGTAAGAAAGAAAAAAAAAAAACAAACCAAAAAAAACCCCACCAAACCCACAACCAAAACCCGAAAGAAACAAAAAAAAAAGGAAGAAAAAAAATCGAAAGAAAGAAAGAAACAAAAAAAATCCCTAAACAAACAAACAAAACAAAAACGCCAAACAAATAAACAACAAAAAAGAAACAAATAAAAAAATCAACATTAAAAAAAAGGTAAAAAATAACCAAAAACCAGAAGAAACGACTATATATATTAAAAGACCACCTTAAAAATAAACCCGAGGGAAACAAGGAGGTGAGGAGGAGATGGGAGGAGGGAAGATGCCGAATCCTTTTTCTACAGCATCCCGGAGGTCCATGAGTATCTTTCCCCGCCGGGACGGGCGGGAGGACCGGGAGGGCCGTGTCGGTATCGACCTGGCAGTGAACACACAGAAACGCTATTTTTATTTATTTTAAAGCTGATGCTGTCGCTCATCTCCCTTCAGTTCACTTGAAGTTAGAGAAGCTGCAAACAAAGGTTATTTTAACGTGAGGTATCACGTTAATGGTTGTAAATATGATATTGTTTCTGTTCTGCTCTACAGAAGGCTTTTTACACAAGTGGATTAAAATAGTTTGGAGTATAAAAAGCCACGCCACACTGTCTGAATAATTTAATAGTAATAGCTATGACCCACACCCAGCACAGAATTCTGCTTTGTTGCATGTATTGCATATCCACTAAATCACATTTGAGTTACTTACTTTTCTCATAATTATTTCTGTTAAGTAGTCCAGGGTGGTTTATAAATCACAGTTATTCCATTATTTGTTTTGTTGTTGCTAAAAAGGGGAGTTCCTACTAAATGGATGCCTTATACAAATAGGTTATTCAATAAGAAAAATTGTGACATAAACCTCTGGGTTTTTTCTCCCATGACTGTGAATTCTGTATTAAATTCAATATGAAATACAGATATAAAAAGCACTTTACCTTTTTTCTTTTTCTTTTTTTCCTAAAGAATAAGCTCTCACATAAACTGACTTGCTCCTTTCTTTCCATAATCTCCTTCAGTTATGTGAGATGACTATAATTAAATCATAATTTTTACAGATTTTCCTAATTTGCTTTCACTGCAAATCAAATTACAACATCTTAGAGAATTTTGAAACTGAAGGCTGCAAAGATCTTTTGTAAAGATGCCAAGAAGATGCTTAACTTTTTTAAAGAAAATAAACACAATTTATTTTTTTTAGTAATATACATTGTGTTAGTGCAAAAAAATACAGTTACCAGTATGTTTAGATTCAAAGCAGAACTGTAGGTGTTTAAAATCAATCTCATAATAAATAGCACAGACTATAGGATTACAAAGGTATCTGCAAACACTAGAATGCTGCTTTAAAAAATATCACCAATATTGTTAGTTTAGTCACAAAGCACAAATAACCTTACAGTTTTCAGAAAACTACCAGTATGAATACTGACAAAATTACCAAGGGGGGGTGGAGTGGTGGAGTGTTCACAGCTTTTTTGGTTGGTTGGTTTGGGTGGGTTTTTTTTTGTCCACAAGAGGTGTATGTATAAAATAATCCAGAGTCATGGGTTAGTGGATTTTATGGAAGTTTTAATTGTTAATCCAAAATACACTGAATTTAAAATAATGTATTTATGCAGGGATTTTCCAACTTGTTGCTTTATTCCTGTGCGCCAACCCAAACCATCCCTCCTCTGCTGCTTTTGTCAAGACAGATACAGCTAACTTGCCTGGGAAAAGAAAAAAAACCAAACAAACCCTGGGCTTTTTTGCAGGTACAGCATCTGCTTTCCAGAGAGAGGAGGGAGTTCGTGGAGCACCAAGCGCTGTGTGAACCGAAAGGACCTGTGCTGGCATCTCGGGGCTGTTGGGGACTTTATTTTTTTTTTTGTTTGGGTAAAAGCACAGCTTGGGGAAGTTCATGGGAAAGGTCTGTCATGTCAGAGTCGCCCGCTCCTGGCAATGGCTTGAAAGTATTCAGTGGTGGGATAAGTGGCTGCTGGAGTCGAGTGCATTAACACATTTCATTATTTTGCAACTCTCTCCTGAGAATGAAGGCTTCGTTTCATCAATTAGGCAATCAAGGGCTGCCGTGAGATGTGTCCTCGCGGGTGTCAGCAACCTACACAACTGCTAGAAACTTTCCTTCCTTCAGCTGGGGAAATACTTATAGGAAACAATTGTTTTTAAAAAAAAAAACTTTCACTGCAGCCTGATTGTGCTAAAAAAAATACACATTAAATTTATGTTAATTGCTGGAACTATAACCCTTTAAGGTCTGAGAGGAAAAGTTTGCAGTGAGAACACATTTTCCTCTCCCT
>JAOXJM010000019.1:76342920-76362335 GCA_026413425.1 Tringa solitaria
TATGGTGTAGGGGAGAACTTTGTAGAGTAGGGTAGATGGTTGGAATAGATGATCCCAAGGGTGTCTTCCAACCTAAATGATTCTGTGATTCTGTATTATCTGCATTTATACTTGAAAATTGTTTATTCTGCCGCACTCCCAAACAAGGAGGGGATAAACGGTCTACTCTGTTTCTAAAAAGAAGATACACCATTTAGGCCAGCATAGAAAGTGAGAAAAAGTCTGGTTACCACACGTTCTTTGGCAAACCTGGAGATTTTGCACAAGTTGTTAACAAGCGGGATGCGTAATACAAAATAGGGGAAAAAAATAAAATCACACCGATAGACAATAAACATTTATTGATCTTTGGCTTTAGAAATTTTCCTATTTTGGATATGGGAAACGCTATTATAAAAATAATGGAAGGTCGTGGGTTTTTTGTTTTTTTTCAAACCTAGAGTACTGCAGAAGAGTCTCTCCTTGCACGGTGCACAGACGCGAGGCATGCAGGGTACAGGCAGGGACACGAAGTCAACGTCAGGAGCATCGCTGCAGGAGACACTTCATGCCCGACAGGGACCCAGGCTTCACAAACGCAAGGGAGTCGACGGGGCAGTTGCTGTACAGCAGGTTTATCACCGGTTTCTCTTCGGTTTGCCGTGGCACCATCCATCAGCCGCCGACAGAGGCGAGTTCAATTTTCAGAGCCCGTGCGTTAGGAAAACGAAGTTAAATTGTAACATTTCAACAAAAGAAAGGGTGGGGTAAGAAAGCACAACCTTGCTTGGCTTTACAAGATTTGCCGATGTTAAGGGAATTCAGGCGTTGGGAAGACAAACCCATCCTTACTATTTTCACGTTAATGAAAAGCTGCCTGATAAATGGTGACATTAAGCAAGACAAAAGCAGCTTCTTAAACGCTCTGCAACGACAACAACAAAAAGCATTTCCTTACACTATGTGTAAGAAATTCATTGTTTAGTAAGCTTACTGAGCAAGGTTTCCCAAACAGTGTACTATGTACAGTACAGACCGCTACAGCCACTTTTTTAGAGCTAAAAAGCTCAAAATGCTTTTTATAAGCCTTCCTTGGAGGAAGGCTTCCTTTGGTAGATTTGAGTCAGCCACGCCATCTCAACTTACAAGCACTTTACATTTAGAACGTGTAATTAACCCCAGAGGAGGCACCTGCTGCCTCCTCACTTTTTTTTTTTTTGATTTCTCTGGCTGAACCAGACCAGGAAGGTTTCACCTTCAGCTCCCACCATTCTTGGAGGCAGGGAAGCAATTTAAAGGTAAGGGGTGGTTTCACTATTCAGTAGCCTCAACGGCGTCCTACAAAGCTGCCACAAGGTGTAACCTGCACCTTTTCATTTGGAGCCGCGCTGCCGAGTGCCAGCCAGCCACCTACCTTACAATCCAGCTCCTTTTCTACTCTTTCTGCCCCAAAAAATATCCACATGGATGTGCTGAACTTGAGCGCAGCCTTTTCTGAGCTCACGCAGAAGGACTTACCTGGCCGAAGTCACCCGTTTCCCTGCACAACTCGGGCATGAAGTGACACCCAGCGTGTCACTGCAAAACTTTCTTAAAAGTCAACCCTTTTAGGAATTGTTTAAGTCCTTTCCCTAAAGAAAGAGAAGTGAATGCATAGCTGGCAGGGGGGGGTGTTACATTACCAGTCTAGCGGGAAAAGCTCTCAAATTACCATTAAATTAACAGGGATGGAAAAGGTTTCTTCAAAATCTTACTTGCCTCCGTTGTGTAATAACACAAACACACATGGACATTCTGTAAGACCAGAGCTGTAAGGAAACACTGATTTTATAGCAAACCCCATTTTAAGGGTTTATTTCCAAAAGTCAACCTTCTATTATGCAGCAAAATAACTACAAAGGTACACACGATAAATTCAAAGCATGTCTTCTGGAGACCACCCACATTTAGGCACTTTAGTCTACGGGATACAAAAAGAATGCAACATTACTGTAGGTCGTTTATTATTTGTAGTAGTTGTACCCAAGCATCATCCACACCTACTTTAAAAAAAAATAATAATAATAAAATCAACCACCAAATGGATGCCCACAAACCCCCAGCCCAAAATAGAGCAAATCCCCAGCCTTTCCGACGTGAGCCGTGCTCTCCTGTTCCCAGACCCCGGTGAATCTCTACAAGCACAAAGAGAAGGTGACAATGTGTTTCGGAACAGCAGGTACCCCACCGGCGGTCGGGACAGGTCAATACAACCCAACAACCACTTGACACCATCTCCACCGTGAAGCACGACAGTCTCAATACTTGTAAAGCTGTAGCTATAAAAAAAATATCGCGTTTTAACAGCAATTGAGCAGTAAGAGGAAGCTAGTATTTACATAAATTACATCAGTCTTTCCCATTTGGCAAATATTGAAATGAAGGGAGGGGAGTTTTTTTTGTTCTTAGGTTTGCTCTAGAGTAGGAAGCACTATGTGCTTTTCACTTAAAAAGAGGAAAAAAAAAAAGAAGACTATTAACAGAAAACCAACACTGAATTTATGTGTGTTCCCAGCAACAAAGAGACATATTTAAAGTAAAAATATTTACAACTTGGAGCATGTTCCCTGTGCAATTTGTTACAAGTCTACCTTACGAGAAGTTTTAGGCTTAAATTATTTAATAGCATCTTTACATTAACATTTGCTCACATAAACAGGAAGACTGAAACATTAGACAAAGTTTCCTGTGATTGCTATTACAGAGTATTTCCCCACATGTATTCTTCCTAGAAAAACTTACATACCGAAAACACGCAAGATTGTTGTAACAATGGGACAAAAGAAGGACCGAAGACAGGAAAAACAAAAGCTGTTCGTTGGCACGTCATGACGTGGTATGAACCGTACTTAGGAGATAAAATTTTTTGGTGCGTTTTTCTTTGCCCTAGGTTTTTATCAAAAATACTATAAATGTGCATTCTTGAAGCTCAGAACATAAAGGAGAAGCAGAGTTACAGCGAACACAGGAAAAAAGAGCAAGGTTGACTTTAAGCACAAGGTACCTTAAGCCAGGTTTCAAAAAACACTTAGCAGCATCATAAAATAAATAGAAATGGCCTACTACTGAGGAGTTTGTAAAAAGCTACTCTCAAAACTCTACTGAGGTGTCCGATTTATAAATAGCAGAGTCACACAGATAGCATGCTGTTGAGAGAAATGCTGCAAATCCAAATAAGGATTCCTGACTGATGTGTGATCACTTTGGGAAAAAGTTTGGTATTTACAGATGGATTTCATGCTTCAATATAAAACTGCATACTTGTTAATACTTCAACTTCTGGACATCAAGTTTTAAAAAAAAATTTAGTGCAGAAGTATTTGACTTCTAGTTGCAGGCACTGATATTAATTTAAAAAAAAAAAAGAAAATATGATCATGGTATTAGGATTAAAAATAATTTCCATTAAAAATGCCATTGAAATAAAAGTTATAAAAATACATATACACTGGCATGCAAAACAATGTCCAGTGCAGCATTACTCTCCCGGCAGTCCACAGTGAGAGACTTGAAAGAGTTAAGTGCAGCATATACAGATGTGTCAGTAAAAGCAGCCTTGAAATAACACCTTGGCCTCTCTCTCTCTCTCCCACAGAGGAGGAAAACCTTCCAGCCCAGGACCAGGAGCAGAGATTAGATGTGCCATCCCTGTTGGTGCATGCACTGCCACAGCCACAAAGCAAGGCAGACCCTTTCTAAAGAACAAATTGCACAAAAAGAAGAGTCACTCCGAAGCACAGACTGACTACTCTGCATCAGCTTGCTTAACTAGATCAGACATTCGGCTTCAGCACTCGCTGCCTAGATGCTCTTTAGGGTAAATGTCAGTGAGGTCCAAATATTGCTCTTAATTTACCTTCTGGGATTTCGGACTTAGGCTGCAGATGCTGAAAATAACAGTCTTATTTACTCACAATGGTAAACATTCACATTTAATATTTGATTTAGGATTCAAGTGACCTGCTGTTGCCTTCCTTTACTAAGATTTTGCTCAGCCACAATGGAAAGATTTCTCCAAGAGAACACACAATTTTCTTTGGCCTTATGTTCATTCAACACTTCCATTTTCCCCATGCACTTAATTCTCTGGTCTTAACTAAAACAATGTATTAACTTCGTAGTGGCAAAATGAACTCTGGGGTTAAGTGGCTAAGAAATGCACAAATTGTGTCATACAGCAAAGCATGAAGCTTTCAAAAACTGTTCAAAACCTTCTCTCTTTTCCTTTTGAACATAGCTTATTTCTCCAGAGGTCTTTGAGAATAAAGAGGCATGAGGCCTTTTTCCTTGTGGAACCTTCCAACAGCTTTTAAGATCAGATATTTTAAATTTTCTGTGCACTAAATCCAAGACCTCCACTTCCATTTAGATGTAGTTACTGTAAAAAGTTACTACAAAACTTTTAAGTGCTCCTTTGAGGCTCGTTGGAGTTTCCATACTCATTAACCATCTTCTACACTGAGGTTATGCTACCTAATTGTTGTGTTATGTGGTTTGGTGGCATTTTTGCCTGTAGGAGAGTTTGACTTTACAACCCAGGTAAATTAGGCATCATCTCCATTCACAAATCTTCTAGTACTTGTGACTCAAAGACGGTGAAGAACAACTACCGCAGAAGTTAATTTTCTAAAGCATGTCCTCTCTGTACAAGGATGTTCTCTTGTACTGATGCTACCTGGTTTTCCCCTGTATCTTCACATGTTGATTCTTATGCAAGAGAAGTCTGGAAGAAGAAAAACTGTGCAGCTAAAACCACCTCAAAACCTGGCAAAGCCTACAGCTTGAGAAGAGCACAAGTGCTGCCTGAGAACATCGCCTGCAAAGTGGAAGAAGCAGCTTGTTATAATTCATTCTCCTTTTCCTATTCAACTTCTCTAAGCTCAGAAATAACCCAAGTGTTATGTCTGGACTTCCCTGAAGTTGCTGGAAGACTTGGATTTATCACTGTCTCAATACTCTGTTCTAAAGGGACTTCCATAATAAAAGTGCAGTTTTAAACAATCATTGAGAAGTTTGTTTATATTCCAGCTATAATTCAAAGTTATTTAAACTCTTTATAGGAAGCAATCCTTCAAAAATAGATTAATTTAAACCAAAACAATAAAAATCAAAGTATAATCCTGAACTAATTTAGCCCAGTCAGTTCTGTATAAGAATGTAGGGGGAAAAAAAGCTATGGACACGAAAAAAGTCAAGCTAACAAGTCACATGACTAGAGCGAGAGATATGTGCATTGAGGAAGGAAGAAAGTAAGAAATGCTGATTTTTTTTGTCAAAGGCACCTTTCCTTCTAAAATCTGTCACAAATTAAGTACATAGTGGGCAAAAAGCAAGACAAAATGCTTAAGAATCCTGAATTAAAACTACTAATCTCTCAGTCACGTTGTACCTGCTTTTCCATTTCTGCAAGATGTTTCTCCCCTCCCCACCCTTCAGGTGCTGAGAAGAATCTCCATGAAAAAAAAAAAAACCAAGAAAAAAAGCAAAAGCAGTTGCCAGCTGCTATTTTAAAGTAACTTATTAAAGAAGTGAGCAGGTACTCCTTTGAGGCTTACGTAACATATATGGAGATCAAGACTATCAGGGTTGCTATTTTGCTTTGAAAATCACTTTTGAGCCGTAGGAAGCACTGCTCACAACCACGGCAACACACTCCCTCTAGTTTCACCCTCACCTCACATTTCAAAGGCGTTTATTGCTATATTTTAGGTTTTAATAAGCCTCCTAGACGCACGTAAGGATTAAATGGCTCCAAAGAAAGACCATCTCCCACTCAGATCAGACCGCTGACCAGAAGGTCAACCATTCAGTTCCGCTGAACAATGAAACAGCAAAGGCCAGAAGCGTTGATCTTAACTTTAGCAACATATAGAGGTGCCTATTTTTCACTGTGACCAGTGCCACGTCTGAAGAATACGAAAGCATGAGCTCTTACCAAAAGCGCTGCGAAGCTCAGCTACACACACAATAACCTCTGCTGAATGCAATATTGTGTAACTGCAGTTTGCTTCTACTTGCGAGCTTTCAAGAATAAATACCTATGGCAACAGAAATTCTGTTACTTAACGTTATTTTGCAGTCTTCTCCAGTATCCAAAGTTCATTCTTTTTCTTCAGGTTGCAACAACAGGTTACATCTCCTCTACAGTCAGCTGCTTCAGCCAAGTCCACCCTCAGAATCAATCTAGACTACACAGGTTTATTTTCCTGAATGAAATATATTGGATACATAACTATAACTTAAAAGCTGGCCCTATTAATTCTATTAGTGATACATCTTGAACTTACAGAAAGTGGGTCCAGTACTGCTGGCCCTCCTCTATTAATCCAAAAGACATTTACTAGGAATGTGTCAAGATCTGAATCCATGAAGTCAAATATTTTTCTTTAGGCAAATTCACACAGTTAAGCCTTTGTCCCCATTAGTTATGAAAAGTTGGCATGAAAAAAAAAACCCAAAAAAACCAAAAACAAAGCCTGGAGCACCAGTAGCACTGAAATACTACACTGCAATGAAACTGGCAGAATCATGCAAGGTGTTCTCAGACATCCCAAACGCATGCGGTATGTACTGGCTGGTGCGCACAGATATCTCCCTAGTATCAGTAAATGCAATTTAATAAACTAATAAATAACTTACAAGGCATTCAACACAGTAAGACAGTTTATCCCCAGCTTAAATTCTTGGTTTTCTGCATTCATTGATAGTTTGTTTTCCCATATGGTAGGTTTGCTACATATTAAATATTTAGTTAAGCTTTTCCATTTATAAATGCTTATTATACGCCAAAGCTGTACACAAATTCAAGAGAAAAAGAACATTAACATAAAACCAGCTAGTATTAGTTAAAAAACCCACTGACCTCTGCAAAGTGTAGTATTAACTTTTTAAAAAAAGCTACTGCATATAAATCCCCATTCTTGTTTTGCAATTACACAAAACATCTGAAAAATTGTCATTCTCTTTGTTTTGCAATGGTTTTCTATGCCTCCAGTTAAGCAAAACTTGTAAAGTCCGTGCTTTGCTCCTCCTTACTTTAGCTGTTTTATCATACAGAAAATCTATTTCTGAAGCCAAGAGATATTAGTTGTTACTATATGGCCAAGTTAACACAGATTAGAGTGGCAAAGATCATCATCTGACAGAGCAGACATTTCAAGGTTAACAGTTTAAGTAGATCTTTTCTTCCAAAAGAGCTTAAGTTCTTTAGTATAGCTAAGTACCTTTGGAGAGGCACCAGAAACTAATAGCCCTTTCAACTGAACTTTCAGAAAATATTTAATTTTCATTTCAAATGGGATCTTGAAATTACTAGATACACATACATCCCTCTCCCACTGCCCTGTAAGATACATTCAGTAATTTAAAATAAAGATTCCATATTTTATAACTTCATATATATTATATATTTAATATATAATATATATTTCTATGTACATTACACAGATACATACACTCTCAGTCAGCAGGATTAAACTGTTTTGTTTTGAAAAGTTTGATTGGTGTCACTAATCATTTCCTATTGTTTTGTTAATTCAATGGAATTTATCTATTACCTGAAAAGAAGAAATTTAAAAGATCCAAATGGAACCTGTGGATCAGTATTAGCACCAATACAGATGGCCATTACTTCAAAATGACTGCAGGGACTGAAATAATATATTTTTTATAATCCTCCTCTTACTGCACAAGCATTCCTGCAAAATACTTAGGCAGCAATACCTGTCAGGTCATACTTCTATTCCTGTTAAATTTAAATTTTATACAACTTTCCTTACTGTAATATACAGTATCTCTTTTGTCCTGTTGGATTATTTCATTTTTCCTGGAGAAAAGTGATCGATAGCCATCCAACAGAATTATTTATTTTTTTTTAAAATCCCCTCTCTCCTTTCATTGTATGGCTCAGTTTCAAGATTTAATCGATAGGCAGCCACCACCACTATAACCAGTACCCTTCCAACACAGTTCAGTCACTGACTGTTGATTCTTAAAACACAAAGTTTTGAGGTTGGCTTGCTGTTTATGGAAACCAAGACACTCAAGAGGTCGTATCTTTTCAGCGCGCTCACTACCACCTGCCACACAATAACATCAGTCAGTCACGATACTATAATTCAATTAGTTACCTACCATTTGGGTAACAAAAATAACAAACCCAGTTGTGATTTTAAACATTATAAGAATATTCACCCTGAGAACACAGAGGAAGTGTTTAAAAAAAATTCTGATATGTTTTCTCTTCATATATAGTTTTCTTCTTTTCTCTTCATCTCCTCCTGGGTACCTGGGTTTGTATCTAGTATTTGACCTCACACTCGCTATGTCAGTTGACCTGTTCATGCCACAGTCAGGTACTGGTGATAGAAAAGCCCAAAAAGGCTTGTAGAAAAGAGGCAAGCAGCAATCCACCAGGTGAGGAAAGACAGGAGTCCCCGGAACAAGAGTGGAGTGAAAATATTCTTTAGGCTTCCCAAAGCCATTGTTATTTGCACCACAGTTACTTTCATCTTTCCATCAGCAGGTGGAGACTCAGAATAAACTGAACTGGGAAGCAGGCTGTTTTCTACTGGAGTGTCAGAATTCAGTTCCGGGTAGATGCCCCAAGAATAATTACCTGTTAAAAAGAAACGAGTAACAGATTTTTGTAAAACCAAATTCAAGTTCATTTTTTTCTATTACTCTATAGATCATCTTGGATATATAAGTTTCACTCACACACACAAAAAAACCACTGAAGTTCTTACAGTTTAGTAAATACTAACTGTATTCATCTGCATGTCTTCTTGATCATACTAGTAAGCTATTAGGGTAGGATTCATCTTACCTTCTGACATCCTACCATCTACATCTGATATAGTTGCCTTGGGACCCCTGTCAGTGCTGGGTATGATTCACCTCACCAGGAGTAATTGTCTACTCCAGAATGGGATAAATCACAGCCCAATAAAGCCTATCTTCATTGACATTTTGCAAGAAGAATGCCATGACTGCACGGCAGGCTGTGAGAGACATCCCTCACAAGAAAAAAAAAAAATAATCCCAGAGTGACATCAGATCTCCCAATAATGAAATGAACTCTGTATCTCACAATTTCTATTCAAAAAGCCCACTTAAGATTGAAAAGCTAAAAAGAAAAATTAATCATTTAACAGATATTCATAAGTTATGTATTAAGTACTTATGCATTAAATCAATAATTCTTTATTCTATTCACTTTTAAAGTACTTTTAAAAAGACATATTTTAACAGAAGTAAACAGCTTTATTTTTCGTAATGCACAACTTCTCAGAAATAAACCAAACAAATTAGCATATAACTGAAAGATGTCAAAAGCAGCAACAGAAGAGGACAGCTTAAAAGCCACACATCACTATGTTTTAAATAGCAGGAAACTACAATGCATCTCTGTATTACCAGTACTCCCAACACTCTAATTCTCTTTAGTAAGCTGACAATATAAAAGCCCTGTGTAGAACAGGGCACGTTTTTGTTGATCCAATTTTGCTTACCTAGTGTTTTTAAGAGCAGAGTTGTGTGAAGGAGCATTACCAATGGTGCAACATACTGCAGTGCAATTACACAAAGATAATAGAATACTCGAGCAACCTGGGAAAACAGAAGAGTAATTTGTAAGTTCTGGATGATCAAAGTAAACCTTTATGAACATATCTAGGAAAAACAAGTAATTTACTGAAAAAAAACCCCAATACTTATGCATTAAAGCTGTTTTAAAAGTTTTCTAGCACATCTTGGCATGCAACTTTTTCTTCAAAAGACCTAATGAAAAAAAAAAAATCTTATAATGAACTCTAGTTGCAGGACATTTACAAATCTAAGAGGAAGTGCTGAAAGGAAATAATTAAAAGCATCAGTTCTGTTAAAACAAACAATTTTGTTTCTGCAAACTGCATGTCATCATTCAAAGATTCCTGTTCCAATACACAAGAATCAAAGCTAAATGCATGTTTAATTTTTAAAGTCCCCAGTGATTTCAAACTAAATCCCATTTAAAAAATGAAGCCACATTAAAATGAAGCCATTAAAAAAATGTAGTCACAGTTCAAAGCCTCAAAAAAAGTAAATTAAAGTTTGGTTAATATTGCAGTCCCTTTTTCCAAGAGAGATATTTTTAAGATACTAAACTGTGAAACACCAGTATTTTAAAAACAATGACAAGATGACTTTTCATTAATTGTTGATCAATAACAGCATTTAAATGTTTTTTATTTCAGGGATATATTATGGTTCATTTAAATCCACTCAGATTTAACTCTCCCCCTGCTGCCAACCTGTTCCATCTTTCTCAAGATTGTTACATTACATATTTTATATAATATTTTATATAAGCTACTGACCTAAAAGACTGGACCAAATAAAGGAGGAAAAGAAAACCTCATAAAATCAATAGAAAGAAAGCAATGAAAAAAAGCTAACTGGATTTTAGAAAAGAACAGAATATAGGGTGACAAAAAAGACAAAGGCAGACATGACATTTTTGGAAATACCTCAGAGGGCTTCATGATGAGCAAACATCAAAAAATTAACATGAGAAGAAAAATTAGTAAGACACTGCCAGAAGAAAATGCATGAGACAAGAAGTACTGTAAGATAATTGAGGGAATATGATAAAAAATAAATTATAAAGTAATGATCACTGTCAGATGACAGATAGGAAAGACTTTACTGGCAAAAGTTCCAGAAGAAGATTAAAGCAGACATGGCTAGTAAAACATTACGGGACTTCATTTAGGGGCAATGGCATTTTCAAAGAGAAGATACAGAGATACTGAATAAACAGATTAAGGAAACATCACATAGAGAGGACATTATTGTTTTATAGGTAGGATGAAACCTCCCAGAACTAAAATTATGCAAACCAGCAATTAGCACAGCTCTGTCCTAACCAATTGCTGCTAATGCAAATTGCTGCATTTCCTAACCCATTTTTCTGAAGCAAAATGCTACCCCTTTGTTTCTAAATAACTACTGTATGGTCCACTTACGACCTTCAGATGGTCGGTGAAGCCAAGGACAAGATTATCAGTAACAGTGGCAATCTTCAGAGAGGAATCTTTGTTTTATGGCATGCTTTAATATCCCTCCCACAACACACCACAACTCAGGAGGATCACCAGACAGCATTACAATGCAACACCAGAAATGTTAAGTCTATTTTGCAGGCAACTTGCAACACCATTCTACAACAACCTTACAAATTTCTACCTCCTCACTTTGTTGATGGTATGTTTGACTACTTTTCTTTAAAAAATAAAAACAAAGAAATTTTTCCTTCAGTCAGTTTTGTAACTAGGCTAGTGAACTTGAGAGCAGTCTAAGAGAAATAAACATGTCTCAATTTATCCTAGAATAGAACCACCTCATCTTAAATTTTGCCTCAATTTAAAAATCATAGTTGGGATTAGGTAACAATATTTTACCCTTCTATCTAAACTCAACTACTTTCCCCCCCCCCCATGTTGTAGCTACAGATCACCCTCCTCCTGTGCACTCCCCCAGATCTATTCATGCTGAACACATAAGGAACAATTAGGGATCTTTTACATGAATGTCCAATTAACTTAAGATAAGCCATCTGCACAATATGGATGATACATCTCTGCATATTTTGGTTTGCAAAATTTCTCTGTAATGTTGCTATTTTTACAGGAGATTCAGTTCAGGAAGCTTCATTCAGATTTCGGCTCTGGTGCCAAAGAAGACATAAGAAACTGCAAAAAAAAAAACCCCATTTGTACAGATAGAACACTCCAAATTTGTAACCTCAGCCACTAGCATACTTACCATTTTCTGTAAATCAACCATACTTATTCTGCCAGCTTCCTTTTTCATCTGATCCACACTTTTCTGGGCTAAATTCAGATAGGCCTGTAAATGATGACGCATCATAGCCAACCTTAAAGCACACAACAGGATTATAATCCACAACCTCACAGTGTCAAATGTATCTTCTGACATTCTGTGGATAAAAAGGAAAAAAACAAAGGTCATACTGTTTTCCAAGGGTCAACTACTGCTATGGAGTTATTTGCTTGTATCATATGTAAAGAAATCTTAAAGCATCTTGTCAAAATTGCTTAACACATAATCTACAGTTATGAAATTCATGTGGAAGTAATATTCACTTTTGTTCTCTGCTTCTCTCTCTACTGCTACTTCTTAGTAGCCTGTTTACAGCAATAGATCCAAATTAGTACTCATTTGTAAACAAGAACAGCTCTTAAACGCTTAAGTTCTGAGTAATGACGACAGGACACTAAAAAACAAGCTCACTTAGATAATTACACGTTTTGAGGCACACAGTTCTAGACAGCAAATGTGTGCTTCAGTTGCCTTAGATACCCCATAATAACACAGCCCTCATTGTGAGATAGACTGGGGAACAAAATACATGTATGTGCAAAGTTTTATGTAATAGTTCAGTGGTCACAGAATCACCTTAAGAAGCCTGTCTTAGACCTAGAAAGCCATAAAAGCATCAACCAATCATATCTGCTAAAAGTCTATTTGAACACTACTGTTTTGAATTATCTAGACTAATAGTGACAATGACAATCACCTATGCTACCTATACAATATTTATTTCAGACGTCACTCTTCCTGAAAATTCTTCCCATTTTTTCTTTTTGAATATTTCAGCTATCAGTCCCATATGCACTTCATCTACACATAGATCTTAAGACAAATCACAGAGGTCAGTTCTCATGCCAATGTACCCCAACCGTCTTCAGTGAAACCACTCCTCTCCTACACCAATATTTAAGATAAAAGGTTCCAGAAGGTGGCAGTGAGGTGGTATTCCACCCCTAGGAAGAACAAGCCCATCAATGCCAAGGAGATGGCAGAAGATAGCAGCTTTTTGGGAACCTCCATCTTACCATTCAACACACTACAACTCACTCTCATTTTTCCCAAGTAACAGAAGCTCTTTAGAGTTCAGTTGCAACTTCTACAATATCTTTGAAATCAGATGTTATTAAATAAGTCTTTCACATTTCTGTGATTTTCACAGGGCACTAACACTTATGGTTTTGTTCTCAATACCCCAGGAAGAATTTTTAAAGGGAATCTTACAAAGGGACACTCTCTTTGCCCAAAGGTGGGTTCATAATGTAGTCCTTAGCGATTGGTTTTACCCACAGCAGAACCATAAATAAAGGTGCCAAGAAGTTTATATGTAGCAACGTTCTGAAAGAAGAAAGAAAAAAAGGAGATGTTATTAAATGCAAACAATTACCCTCCTGTTGAAGCTGGGGTTACAGATTCAAAAGGAGAAATTCAGATTTTAAAGTAGTTGGGAGAAAGGTAAATAGGAAAATTACTTCCTTATTTTATAGGTATGACTTATGTTTCAACAGAACAGTAATACTACATACTGTGAAATCACACTTTAGAATATCTGAAAACTTGATTTATTCCAAACAATCTAACAAAGGAGCCAGCTGCATTATGCCACACTATAGTAAAAGACGGTTGTTGAAAATTTCCTTATGATGGCATAACACCAAACTGCACTAGCTGTTACAATCTAGGAGTCAGACTCTCATATGGATAATTGATGGGAAATATGCTGTTATATTACTTTTTTTTTTGCTTTAGTAAAAATGTACTCTGATTCATTTAGACTGTCTATATAGACCAGAGGAAGAAGTTCTCAGTGGTCAAATTTCCTAGTTTAATCTAGTTTTTTGCTGAGGAACCTTAACTAAATGAAACTTGGTACTTATATTTAATAAAAGATATTTGGACAAACAAAAAAAAAGCCAACACAGCTATTCCATTTTGAGAGCATTGTACAAAACCGCACGGTTAATGTAAAAGTAGTCTTCTTTTCTAATCTTTGAGTACAAAACAAACAGCAGAATTTAAGAAGAGGGGATAGTTTTCTCTGAAAAAATTCTAGTTTTTCCTGAAATTAATACCCTCCTTCATTTCTGAACCCCACTATCCAAATCTTTTTTCATTACTAAAATGAAACAAAAACAGTTGAAGACTTCAGTGCTGTAGTTCTAGTGGTTTGGTGGTTTCTGGTGGCTACTGCAATGCTTCCTCACTATCAGAATCAACGTGTGTATACTTCCATCTCCCACCAGAGTGCTTCTACGACATATAAAAACTGAGGTAATCAAAAGTTATTCTAAAGAACACAAGACCTTACTGATTTCAAACTATCAAGCTTCCCAAAACCATTAAAATGTTGGAAAGTTTCAGAAGATGTCATCACACACACATTTAAATCATTGGTTTCAGACAAAGGAATAAGCACTGCTAGTTATTCAGGGTTGCTAGGGAACATGAAGGCATCAAAGTACAGTCCAAAGCATTTCACTAACTCATGAAAGCATTTTACCTGAGCTTCTACTTAAATAAGTAACTCCTACTGAGTTAATGGACTGGAATGTGCCAAAGGGTGGCAAAAATCCCTTTCTGTTTATTTGAGTACAGGGAGAAAGGCTGAAAGACTCTTGAAGCAGGCTCTGGAAAACGAGGGAATGTGGATGAAAGTGGTACAAAGTGATTAGGAAGACTCCAAAATAGATGCAGAGAAGGATACTGCTGCTAAAAGAAAAAAATCAAACCAGCTGTCAAACCCAAAATGGACACCAGATTACTTTTAATCTGTGTACCCAAAACCCTTACTCCCTATACACAAAAAAGAACCACATGAATAATTTTGAATGTTAGTGAAGTGGCAAGTTCATGAGTAACCTTTACTTTTTTTTATCCCTCCTTCCCCCCCCCACCTTTTTTGGTCAGTCTTCCCTGTAAATTAAGTCTCCCATTCTGTAATAGAATGGGAAAGGGAGTTTGTCCCCTCTGATGTTCTTGGGGTTTTTTTTATGTTGGTGCTTGAGGGCTGGTGGGGTTTTTGGGCAGATTTGGGGATTTACGTATTTTTTGTGGGGTTTTGGTTTTTAGGGGGTTTTTTTGTCTAATTTTTGGTTTGGTTTTATGTTTCATTGTTGGTCGTTGTTTTTTTTCAAAAGTGGACTACATATTTGACTGAAGAGAAAGACACTGTTTTCCTGTACCCAAATTAGAGGGCTTTGTATCAGTGACACGTCATCCTCAGTTACTACTCCCCTTTAGTCACTGTCAAACAATTGCAGAGTCAATAACGATCTACTCATTGATAAAAAACACATCACTAAGAGCAAGATCTCTTCAGGTCCGTTAGAATCTATCACTTGAAAATGATTCTTTTTTTTATAATTACATTACTTAATTACATTGATATCTGGCAAAGTTTTAATCAATTTAACATAATTTTTTTATTGTTGCAGTTGAACAGTCAAAGTATTGGTAAGCTGTTGAAAATAATTTGCTTGGTACTGCACGAAGTTACCTTCAACAACCAGTTCCAATATCATCTAAACATTAAGTTGGAGGATATTTACTTTTCATAACCCCATTTTAGTAGATGTCAATTACCCTTTTGGTTCATGATTAATGAACTTTTGTTTCAGAGAGTTTGTATTTCTGCCTAGGATCTCATGTCCACAGATCAAGGAAGATGTTTGAAACTTAGATACGTACAGAAAAGGCACATGAAATCTTAAAATATTGAGAGCCATAAAAATGAAAAACTAAGCAGCTTATTTAGCTGAAAAGAACAGATTATGAAGTGACTCAAAGTCTACACATAGACAGAAACTTAAGAGCAGATACAACAAGCCAACAGCTTGCAGCTATACCTGGATGCATTCAACTACAGGAAGTGCAAGAGTAATACAGAATGCTTGGCTATAAATTTACCAAGAGCGAAGGACCTACTTTAAACACATATTAATATTTAGGCTGGGAATTTTTTGAGGAAAATAAAAAAAAATGCAGTTTTAACATCAATAATTTTCATATCAGAAAATATAACAGTTCTCTTAGGAAAGTGACCACACTAAATGATCACAATGGGCTACGCTGCAAAATCTGTCATTAACCTGTACCAAACACCAAAGGTCAAGATTTATGACAGACATTTGGAGTTTCTCCCTCAACCAGATAATACTGAAGAGAACAGTTAAATCAGATAAAACATTTCACTACCAAACTCAAGGACATTTGAAAATGAAAATATTCCTTTAAACTGGTATTAACATCTGATCCGTATTAAATATACTGGGTTATCTTTTCTCCACATCTTATCCTAAATTTACTAAAGGCATAATGCCCATCTGGAGGTGACGTTGGAAAAAAAAAGAGTCTGTTATTGTACCTCTGCTTCCTCAGAGTTATCTTAACTTCCAAAAAGATATGATGGGGGAAAGGAAGCAGTAAGCAGAAACATTCATGGTGGAGGAGGAAAGGAAAGCTCCTTTAATTGGGACTCTAATTACAAGGCAAAGAAGATAACAGACTGGCAGAGCAGAAAGAGGCAGGTGGCAAGTCTGCTCAAGATACAAAAAGCACGCAGCAACAGAAGTCTTAGTCACTACCTTCTTCCTGGAATAGTTTGCTTTGTTTATTTTCAGACATTAAAGACTTAAGACTGAGTAGCATATACCTATGTGCACATATTTTCTCTTACTGTGTTATTTTTTCTGTTGCTAAATTCAGAGCATCCAGATGCATTTGAGCCAGTCGCAAGCCAGGGAATGTCAAAAAAGCACCAATAAGTGAACACAGAACAGCCAGGAACAATTTGAAGGTTAGTTTAGACACAGGACCCCTAAAAGAAAAGAAAGGAAATAAGCATTTTCTTGGGGAGGAAGTTGGGGGGTGGGGTATCAGAGACTACTTTCAACTCAACAGTATCTAACATTTAATAAAAAAAGCAAACAGTATTCTACAGTTTTACTCTGGAATACTAGCGTTATTACAAACCAATCAGGAGTTAAAATTAAAAAAAAAGTCACCTATTCATTTCCTACGAAAACAGAAAACCTAAGATGCTGTTAAAATTGTTAGTAGAGAAGAAAAAAAAAAGAATTTTATATTGTAATTAACAACAAAATAAATAATAGAAATCAGTAGTAGAATGAATTTAATGATTGTGTTTTTAAGAGAGGAACAGATGCATTGTTAAGCTTAACCGGTCCACAACAAAACAGATATTTAAGTTATACTACTTACGTGCTACCTTTAACCAGTAAAAAGCTTTATGAATGTTATTACTGCAGTTTTTCACAGATTTATCTAAAACATACATGTGGCCAATTAACGTGTCTCTTCTGAGTGACTTGTATAGTTCGTTTTAATGAACTACAGAGTAGATAAAAAAATTACAGAAAAAATTCAAGGATCAACTGAATTACAGAATAAACAAACACCAGATTACACAAAAAAACCAAGTGACATGTAACTAACACAGATTAAAAAGTAACAAAAGCAAATCTAGTGATCCACAAGAGTTTCAGATTCTTTCTTAATCTATGTGATATCAACTGCCAAGAGACACCATCATCACCTCAACTGCTGCTGTAAACAGCCAAAGCACTGAAGAAGTTCAAAAATAAACACTTAACAGGAAAATTAGTATGTAAATTAGTAAACTTGCAATAGCTTAGGAAAAGCAGAGTGAAGAAAAGCTAAGAAACACATGGGATTCAGTTAAGGGTCTCCCATGAGTTTATTCATAAATCACACACTAATCTAGTTTGAGGAAACTTCTGTTCCTCAAAAATGAAGAGGTACCATAGCTTCTGCACAATACTTGAGAATTCCCAAGCAAGACATTTAAAGCTGCAGTGCCACAGTGATTACATACCCCATAAATGCATTTTAGAGAACATGTATCAGGAAAGAATTATAACAGAAATACATTTTCCAATATACAAAGGCTGTCTATGACAGCAATTGTGTATCTATGTAACATCACAAGCTATGGCATATTCCTTTGGCAGTCCACGCAAAACTTGGATGTCCTGTAGCAAGCAGATGTTTTTGCATAATAGGAAAATACTAATACAACCTGAAAATAGGACTGAAGGCCAAAATTTGGCCCTAATACCAAATGTATAAAAAGCTTTACCTGTTTATTTTGTACCCTCATCTTCTTGCATGGCAAAAAGATATATATTACCTGTTTTAAGCAATCCTTGTAAAGCCGAAAGGAATTACCATGAAAAAACGTTTACAGTTTTGAAACGTATTTTATGAACTATGACCAAAGTGTAAGGGTAGAAATTATCTCCAAAGAACAAGAGAAAACACAAATGCAATTTAAGTTACTTGTGAGTGCTGATTAATTATTTTCATTAACTCATCTCTTCACATTACTATAGAGATTATAAGCGTGTATAAGAGAAAAACATGCAGGACAAATGCTTGCTAAGAAAATCCAAGTGGTTCAGTTATAAATGCTCACATAAAACAGACAAATGTATTTCCAGGTACTTACTGGGATTCCAAACCCTGCTTTTCAAGAAACTGCATAGCACTTTCTGAGAAATTCGAGAATCCTGCAGAGACACACATATTATATGTATTTTATGACATAAAATGCTAGGTAACAGGTCATATTTTAAGAAGTTTTCTCATGTCTAGCATAGCTCTTTCCTGTGATAATTAGTATGCCATAATTCAACAAAATTTGATTATTAGTATCTCTAATACTAGCACACTTCAGGAGCATGGAGAAAATTAACATTTTTTTACAAACATAAGTATATTTTTTTTGGTTCTGGTAAAAGAGCTTCGCTTTACTATGAAAGGCAAAATAGATTAAACATAAAACTGGAAAGCAAATATCATTAACTAAGAGTCTAGGCAAAGATTACACTATTTAAAAGAAAGCAGGGAAAACATACAGGCTATCCTTCAGAATTTGCATTACAAAGCAAAATTTGTTAGAAGTGTATGACACAAAGAGTTCATTTTAACACAGATCTTCTCAAAAACACCTAAAAGACCAGAAATAAAATTTTTCAGGTCATGCAATCACTAGAGCTGTTGCAAACACTAAAGAAAGGAGTTACCTGATTCCAGTCCAAACTCTAGATAGTTTTCTGTCACAATGAGAATTGCCATTGCTTTCACGAAGAAGAAAAAACCAAAGGTGACACAGACCGATCTTTCACCTCCATCCTCTACTTTGAAATAATGGGTAGTCAACGAAAACAGTACCTTACTACACAAGAAAAAGGTCAAGGAAAATTAAGATTGTAAAATAACTATATTTAAGAATTATAAAGCTGTATTTTGATCATCTACACTAGGGCTGTTCTATGATGCACACTTTTTTTAAAAAAGTAATATGTGTTCAGCCAATGTCAGGTTAAAATTCCAGAATACTGGTAAAGCATAATAACCACATAATGGGTAGCCAAGAACATACTACTCTGGAGTACAGTTTTGATTTAGGCTTACTTATAGTTAATTGCAGCAATACCCACTATCAATCTAGGAGAATTAAACCACAGTTCAAGTGTAAATGATTA
>JAOXJM010000019.1:76362348-76380400 GCA_026413425.1 Tringa solitaria
TTTATCAAACAACAAAAAAAGACAATCATACCTTCAATGCAAAATATTGAGATACATGAAAAATATTCCATCAAACTAGATAACTCAAGATTTAATTAATTTTAAAATCCAAAATACTACTTTTCAATGCAACAACTGTGATGGCAGGGAAGTGAATAAACACATTTTTTAACCACAGGGGAGCTACAGGTATTCTTACTGGATGCACAACCCTAAAGTATACAAACGTACAAACAGCAAGAACAGGATGCTCCAACAAGCACTTGTTTCAGGAATGGGATAAAATTTCTCAACTGTGAGAATTTCCTCTCACAGGGAGTGTTGATCTGCCTTACAAGAAACTGTGACAAACAGCATGGGATTCGTGCTTAGATTATTATGTGACTGTTTACTAAACAGAAAAACATATGAAAAGATGAAACTTGAATTTCTCTACTTTCACATGCACATTTTTGAGATTTCTCAGCCATCAAAGATAGTAAAATAGCAGCATGTTAAGTACTACCTAGGAAATAAAAATCCATCCCATGCTCATCTTGGAAAGAAAAAGCCCTGACCTTAAAAAATCCATATGTAGTCTGGCATGATATATCTAGTCCTTTCGTATCTAAGACATTACCTGCTCTGTTATCAAGCTGTTTATAAAATTGAGTATTCTCCTTTTTAATACATTTCTAAACATAATTAGCTCCAAAGTTAAACAGTAGATTAGAATAAATTTTTCATGATATATTCTCAACTCTTATTACCATGAACTGCAGCCCATTATAATTGATTTTTTTCTTTTTTAAATGGCAGGCACTATCCAGTCCATATTTAAACAAAGTATTTAGAGATCACTCCAAATATTACCTGCTTTGAAAAACCAAAGAGAAAACGGGAAAAGAAAATTTTAAGTGTAAACTGTACCCTTTTTTTTCCCTGACTATCCAATAACTTAATTCATATTCACACTTTTTTAATACTGGAAGTATTTCAGGATGCAGACCACATGAAAACATGCTTTAGAGTATCTACACAGTAAAATATTTGAACAGTCATTAGTTAATCTCTTGAGAAACTAAATGATTATGCAATATCGCACTTCATTAGGCAGCACATATTTAACATACATATTGCTGTATTTCCTGTATATGCAGAGATATTCATTCACACAATGAAGTTGCCTAAGCACAGCAACTGATAACCCTAAATTCAGAGTAATCAACTTAAAACTCCCTACATACTTCACAGAAAGAACTGGCATACCTAAAGGAAGACTCACCTTATCCTCAAAAGAGATAAGTGTTCTGGAAAGCTCTGCTTCTCTAATAATACCTTCCGGAAACAAGTGTCTTTTTACAGCTAGGGACATCGATCACAAATTGAAAACACATTAATTTCAAGTCTTGAAGCTATACAAAGGTCTTCATAACAGTCTGTGATCAATAGTCCCAACCTATAAATAGATTTATAATCCCCCTAGATACCTCATGTTTTCAACTATGCATTGTTGTGCCTAAAGGAAGTAGAAACTGTAACCGGCATGTAAAGGCAGCATGCTGACATTAAATTCAAATTATAGTGCAGATTCAGAACTTAATATACAAATTAATGATTATGCAAACTATGTGTGACTGAATCCTTTCTTAGCTGAATAATCATCACTGCTACCTCTTTTAGGAATGGAAAAAAAAAAAATCAAAGCATTATGGCTCGCTTCATAACTTACTTTCACTGCCTGACCTATGTTTCAGGACCTACTAAAGAAATAATTCTGGAGTATACATTTCTAAGTTAATAGATTTCCTATGTCACCTTTTATAACTTTTGTTTGGTCACAAAAGGTGATAGACCTATAGAATTTGATGTATACACTTTTACAAAAATAATTTTATCTTTTGAATTGCTACAATTATGGAATTTAACAATATAGTCCACTGGTGTTTATGCATGTTTGAAGAGAAAAAGATCCACCTTCTGTTTCTATTAAAATACATGAAACTCTCAGATACACAAGTGGAAACCAAATAAACTTGTTGATATTCTTTCTAATTTTATGTATGTAGAAAAATCTACAGTTTAAGCTTGGAGGTTTTTTTTTAAGCTATTTGGTGACCAACTTTCCTTTGCTATGCCATTGAAACATTTTCCAAAAGTAGGCTGTGAAATTTACTCCCCTACCATCTCCCTCATTTCACTGGACCACAGTATGAAGAGCACCACCCTCACAGTTGGCAGGGTGGATAAACAGTTCCAGGATAGGAAACTCTCTTATTTTTAGCAGGAGAAAAGAATACATCTTTAAATGTCCAGATAGTTTCAAGAAGACTCAAATATGTTTATTGAAGGAAGCATTTAGAAGACACGCTGATCCACCTGCTCAGTGCTTAGTATTTTTAAAAGGCTGCAGGATACTGTGTTGGTTGATCACTTTTCTGCTGATAGCCTGCACTCACTGAACAATTTCCAGGACCTGAAGAGGAATCAAAAAAGATCTTGCAAAACAAAGACGTTGAATTTTTTTTTTTTAAGACAGATTATTGGTCATGACTTGCTGATTGTGGTGAATTTTGGCTTAAAAACGAGTTTTGCAATGTTTTTTGCAAAAATAGTGTTAATGTTTGTGAACATTCATTGTGGCACAAGGCCTAGACTTACAGTGGGTACGCTGAGCATGAGCTGCCACTTGAGCATCTGGCAGGGGAACCTGGCATCTTTCACGGAGGTATCTGCCAATGCAGCTGTACAAACATTTCAGCACACGAAACGTGTATAAAGCTAGCTTAGCTGTGCCCGGCGCAACTACCATCAACGTAATGCCAACAGTGGAACTCAAATTCTAAATTTACATATTGCTTCTTTCAGACTAAATTTCTGTCAAAACACACATGCATAGACTAGACTAATTTCTGGAACTTTTCTGAATAGCTACACTACAAACATTAAAAAATGCTAATAGCGGGTTACCGCACTGAATTAAAATCACAACATCCCCTTCTGGAAGACAACGCTGAAAAAAATTCGAATCATCACTTCCAACTTCTCTAACCTTTTTTGGGGTCATTCTGTCAGCGAAATCCCTAGTGCAACCTATCACCTCTTAACACACAGCCACGAAGTAGAAGAAACACCTGCCACCAAAACACAAATTTGTTCTAGAATTAATTCTTGACCTGTCACATTGACTGCTTTCAGTTGAAAATATAGAGGCAACCAATTTTTTCAGCACTTAAATTATTACGAATCACTTCTGGCATCAACATACTGATTTAGTAAAAAGTTGCACAAGTCTTAAAGTATTCTGAGCATCCCAGAGGCCTGATGTGACAACGCATGAATGAAGCAGTTTTCTTCTGAAATCTCTTTTTATCTGCCAAGGTCCCAGCAATCACAAGGATTGTTATCAATACCTCTGTACAGCTCTCTTTGCACCATACTCCTTCACCCAGAAAGCTGTAACACCCAGAATAAGTTATGTTAGCACGTTTATGGAGACACTAACTCCATAAACTAATAGTTTAGACCATGCTTCCTTCCAGCCTTCTGCTTTGCCATTATCCTACAAACGTCTACTCTGCAGAGAAGACTCCAATAAAAACAAGGTCAGTTTCATGCCACAAGAAAAAAAGTTCATAAAAGTAGTACATAGTGGCAGAAAACAAGTTCTGACCATTTGTTTCCTTTCTACAATTAATAAATGACTGTTCAAGTACCTAGTACTGGATAAGTAATTATACTTTCTATTGTATTATCTCTTTCAAACTACCCAAAAATTGTACAATTGTTTTTGAAGTGATTCACTTAAAGACCTAGAATTTAGGCTCTGCTGTCTGATAACACATTCCAAAGAAAAAAAAAGAAAAAAGGTTACACTGTACACAGGTTTCTTCTTTCCAGAATTTATTTATTACTGAAGGCTTGGCCCTACATATCAGGCCATTCTTCTCTGGGGTTTCCCAAATTTGCATGTTTTCAGAAGTGCCACATGAATTTTAAACTTTAACTTCTCTAACCTTTCTCTCACCCCAACAAATGACAGAAGTCCTCAAAGATCTCCTCTCTACAGCATACTGCCTATTACCAAACACTCAAAACAAATTTGGTTCTGTGGCCAACACTTCCCTAGGTACAAAAATGCTAAAGCATGCCATTAACCGTTCACAGCTTGTTAAGTAAAATTTAGCTTTTGGCACATAATCTTTTGCTTGTAATACTATTCTACCTGATCTCACTTCGCTTTCAGTCATTTAGGAAGACTGGTGAGAAAATATAGCTAATGTGCAGGGAATACTAGATTTGTTTCAACTCTTCCAGGTCCAATTGGGCAATCAGACCTCAAGAGCTTCACCTGGATTAGGATAAAACTGGAAGTGTTGGGTTAGGCTCAATTCATATAATAATGGGAGGTGAGAAAAGAAACAACCGAAGACCCCAGTAGCTACTTGCATGTTCACACTACTCAGACAGAATGCATGCACTGCTAGGCAACGTAATATTTTTTAATTTCTGCATTTGGTTTTGCCCTGAATTGACGACCAAATGAAAGCAGTGATTAGGATTGTATTCAAATACTACTGTAAGAAAGAATAATTGCAGAGGATTTTCCTACAACATATAACTCACAAATCTGTTTCACCCAGAGGTGCAATCACTGCAGTATTAAGTTGGCTACACCAAAGATTTAAAAGATGAAGTCAATGGAGCGTTACCACCAATAAATTTAAGAGTCTGCTGCAGCTTTAGCATTTCAAGCTTGTTTTTCCATTAGTTCTATGAACCTCCCCCTCATCCTCAAAACAGAAGTCAAAGGTGTTGGCTTTCATTTCTGATTTCTGAAGTAGCAGCTGCCTCTGCCAAGATTAAACTAGAATTCCTGACTTCAGCCAAACAAAGAAAACGAAGTCTGCACAATAACTCCTATCTATTAGCTATAATACAGCTACAGTGATATGATTCATGATGATAATCATGATATGATTATAAGGTGCACAAAAGCCAAACACTGACTTTCCTGTCATTATGTAGTAAACTAGAAAAAACACCTTTTGGGCTGTGGCTCTGTCCACTGACACATCAAGGGAGAAATCCCTGCTCTGGAAAGCAAGTTCTTACTCATTACAAGGAAAATTCTGGATACCATTTATACTTCAGGCTACCTAGAAAAAGAATTCCTGTCCTTATCATAAAGGCAGCACAGATTTTAATAATTATTCAAGTACAGGCAAGCATTAAGCATATCCAGAACTGTTGGCCAAATATAATGAAACGTTAAGAGTTCGAGGGTTTTACATAACACCAAATGAAAAAAACTAAACCCACACCACAGTAAGAATCTCTATTGAAGAACAGGCATTTAAAGAGAGGAATCACTTTTGAATATTCAAGTGCTATACAGACCCTAACTTAGCACTTTATCCGGCTGTCAGCTGTTGAGGAAGCAGAATGGTTGCAGAAATTCGTTTTCTAACTCACCTTTCCATAACCTGCGCTCTTGCAGGCCCTTTTTCAATTCCACTGCTTCATCATCTATCACATCTTTAAAAGGCAACTTTCCTTCCTAAACTGTATGTCTGGAGTGGTATATGGAAAGCAGCTAATTACCGTGCAAGCATCCAGGTCTGACACTGCCTTTTCCAGTAAAAACAAACATAACAGCTGCCTCTTTTTATGATTTGATATTGTCTGTTTCGTAAATACTTCACTTTTGTTTCCCTCGGTATCAGAGGGGAGCTCATCTTTTCACAGTGCTTTGAAAACGTACCACCTCAGTTCCTACAGCTGTGTACACATTTTATTTTCTGTCAACTTCATAAGAGTGTCCTGAATGTATTTTTAAAATTATGAATTTGTGCATGTATCTTTGCAATAAATTAGTATACACATTAATGTACTATTTCGCTCTGGAAGCATCAGATTAAACATACAGTAAACATGCAGTAAATTGCACACTCCTCCAAAAGTTCTAAGTACTTTCTGTACAGAAATCTGTTTCTGTTTTTTTTTTACATAAATGGTTTGGTGTTAACGTTAGCAAGCTACTGGTATTGGCATGTACGAAGAGCACATACAGCATATACATTACCCAACAGTGGCACTATCTTACACGATCCTTTCTCCAAATGCTAAATATTTGTGTACCCTGCCAATTAACAGAGCTTTATATGAATTGCAGAATGATGTAAATTATTTGGAACAAAGTGGTTTAAGGGAACAGACAAGGATACACTGCGAAAGCCAAGACAAGCAGACACCACACTACGCTGATATTCATTTCTTGTGAGGGCTTCACAATACTGTAATAGGCTTCCGTCACCACATACACAACTGTAGCTGCAACAGTGAAATCCACCAACCACTGATATTCTGGAAAATAATGCAACGCTGAAAAACACAAGTTTGCAAATGTTAAAGGTTTAAGGCAGTTACTGACACACATAGAATGGAGTGACAATTAAAAAAATGTTTTCAATTAACTGAGGTGTAGATAGACCCAAATCACTCAAGTAGAGAGCAACAATAGCAAAAAAGCCACATTATTTCGACTAAACAACCCGAACTTCATTCTTCACTTCCGTTATTCAATACTTGATAACTACTCAAATTTATAAGGCTACAAGATTTTACGATTTTATCATCTCAGCTTTTATACATTAACATCCTAAATTCAAAAAGCAGACTTAATTTCGATCTCAACATCACAACAGAAAATGGTTCTCCAGTTGAGTCTAGTGGCGATTCCAGGTAAGAAGTTTTTTGAGTCTGTTAAAGATTTAAAGCTCATTGGCAAACATTTAAAATACTACATATAACCACTTCCTCTTTTTCTTTAAAAAAAACAACATCTAAGATACAGATGGTTAGTTAAAAAGTCACAAAACATTACTGAGCATTTCTCTGTTAACTGCTACCTAACATCAAACACATGAAATTGGCCAAACTCAGGTATTTCGAAGTCGTATACTTACTTTGAAATAAGTACCTTGTTAGATTCCACAACAGTTTGTATACATAACTTTAAGACAGTTAAACCCTATGCTGTATCAATTTACATCTGTTTATTCATGTGCCAGCTTCAAAAAACACTGCATTTCTGTTAAAGGTATTTTCTAGATTGTTGCTGGTAATTTAAACTGAGAAATCTCCTGCATAGGACTATCCTTCCTTTCCTTCTACATTTATGTACAGAACACATGTATATAAAAACACAGATATGAAGAAAATAAGTATCACACATATATACATAGCCATATATGGGTTTTCTGTAACAAAATGACTGATTACAATTAAGGAATCAAAGATTATCATTTAAAAAAGCCAGCAACTTCCAAAACACTTAATGCTGCTTATTTCTGTACTGTCACTTCCAGTTTCTTAAGCATTTTACCTCAATGTGTGGTTGGAAGGTCTAGGTTTCAATGCTACAGCACATTTCCTATTTTAGATGAGCAGAAAGTACATGTTTCGACACCTGCCAATTGTAATTTTCTTGTACAAAGCTATGATCTCCATTTCAGACAGACTATGATGTGATCCTTTGGGTGTTGTCTTATATTACTATGGATGCCTGATACAACAATAGATGTGCTTTATGCTGAATTTCACTTACTCATCCTTTTCCATAACACTGCTATTAAGATGTCAACCATAGAACAACAAAGAAGAATTAGCCCCAATTCTTGCCTTCTCATTTAACTTTACTGTTGTACTTCTAGTCATTCATTGACTATAAAAAATATCTTCCAGCATTCACTGTAAATAAACACTTGATAGAAAGAAACAGAACATATTTGCAATAATATATTATGGTCTACATCCACTTATTCTTACCAATAGTGTCCCTTTCAGTCACTGATTTGGTTTCCAGATGAAGATCAATGTCTTTCGGAATGGTTAGGGGTTTGTTTTCAATATGACCATTATATTTTCTGTAAAAAAAAATAAATAAATAGATAATACACATACAGTTATGACAAAAACTTTTTCAAGACATAAATTCTCTGGACTGAAAGCAAGTAAAAGAGAAAGACAGACTTGGCAGTATAACAACAAGCAGTAATCTACCTCTGAAGATAGCTGATATGAAAAAAAAAAATACAAAAACAAGTTTCCAAAAAAATTATTAGGCCTTTTTGTCACAACAGTGTGCTTAGCAAGTACATCACATGAGCTAGACTAGCCTAGATCCTTGAAAGATCATCCTACTAGCCATCAAGCAAAGACAATTTTAAAATAATTTTCTAATCTAAAAGGTTATGTGTAGAAATACTATAGACTTGTCTCAATTCATATCCTGCTTATGCAAACGGACAAAAAAATAGCATGACATAGCATGACAATGACACACAGGGCCTTCATAAAGGCTAACACATAGATTCATTTGCTCCTATTACACAGGTGGCCGCTTGCTTATACAAAAAGGAATAAGGCAAGCAAAGGTTGATCTTCACACTGCTAAACCCTTCCTGGCTTCCAGCATTAAGCAACTTGGGGAGAGTCTGAGATGGTACCACATCTTCTGAAACCACCATTTTTCAAAACTTAAATGAATTTGCCTTAGCCCTTTCTGAACCAGTCTGAAATTGGTTGAGCTGCATAGTGTCTTGTGGCACCAAGCTCCACAATGTGCCCCGCAAACTGTGAAGTCCTTAAATCCACCCTACTAACGTCATTCCGTGACTACTTGTGCAACGCGGCAGCTTACCACTCCCTATCCATCCCCTGCACGCTGGATACCTGCCTGTTGCAAAACCTTCCCTCTGCCAGTTCCCACACCAGTAAACCTTGCATCACTTCTTCTTGTGTGGAAGCCCTTCTTCTAGCCACCATCAGCTCCCCTTTTCCACTCCTAATGAATCTTTTTTGAAATATGTATAAACAAAAGTACGTCTTATATGTAAAATGAGAAGTTAGATCGTGTTTCCTAGTTGTTGTTAGAATTAACACATCTTCAAGGAATCATTTTTCACAGCAGAGATACATGTAAAGACCATAGAAGATGATATATTTAGAGTAAAAGGAGCATTTTCAGCTGGAGCTCCGAAACTATACCAACATCATGGTCTTCACCTCCCTGAAAATATTAAACTGAACAAGCTGTTCTTAAAGGAACCTGAACAAAATCAATTTACATTAAATTGGACTTAGAGATTAAAATTACTAACTAAAGTAAAACTTACCTCATCATCTTTTTAAAGAACTAATTCAAGCAGACCAGAAAATGTTTTGTTAAGTTAAAAAAAAAATCCAAAACTTATAAGCCCTAAATGGCCACAAGGAAACAGAAAACTCTACCAGATTTTAGAATAGCAACTCTCAAATTAGAAAAGGAGATACGGATTTTCCAAAGGACGACAAGTTATTGGTTGAATTTCTTTTTAATGCTTATGTTCCAATCGTGAATGTATTTTTAAGGAATTATGTCTTGTCAGCTAATGTGTGTGATAAGAATACAAGCAGAAAATATTAATAACTTATTTTATTCAGGTGATATTAATTATTAGTATGATCCAAAGAACAAAAATTTTAATGGGCAAACTAAAAACTGTGGAATGGAATCTAAAACATTATTCAAAAAATTCAGGTGCTCAAGTCTAAACAAGAAGTCTCAAACACTTCATCCTGACTACCTGCAAGCTTCTGTGTGGGTCTCTGGTCCCAAACTATACTCTTGATGTTCTCTTGCACCCAGGAGTACCATCATCTTGAGCAAGATGAGCATTTCGATAACTGAAGCCATTTCAGCTCAACAAAATATGGTGTTCCAACACTTTAATTATCCCAGGGGACCCATAATCCCAGAGACACAGTCAGAACATACCCAGGATCACTGACAGCTTTAATTCAAAGTAATTCATAGTAGCTATGGACCTTTTCATTACCCTAACAATTTAATATAACACAAATGATTCTGAGATAGAAAATCTGCCTAAAATTCATGTGCCATTATAACCTATAGCATAATATGCCGAAGTGTAGTATGTGTTGAATAAAACAGACTATATATTCACACTACTGCTGTTTCCAAAGCACGTTTTGAAGCAAGTTCCTTGGAGCTCCTTTAACCATTTCTCTTTTAATTAGTTTAAATTGGAAAAGTATTTAAGTAAGGAGCAGGTACCATTTTTTGCAAGATTATGACCTTGACAAAGAAAATTCTTTGTATTGAAAAGACATGGGGGGAGAGGGGAGGAATCAAATAAACGTACCCTTATTTCTCCTACAGCCTCTATTTCATATCTCCTTTGCTCAAAGGAGCACTGCATTGCATTTTGTGCAAACTAAAACAGTATCTCCAAACCAACTCAATACAAACGATTCCTACTCTAAACTACATTTTTCCTCCAACAACAGACATTTCTTTAGTGGACACACAATATATTTATTGACTAAAAAGCAAGCATATTATTTTGTTGTTACAACAGCAAAGCAAAGAAGGCATCATTTAAGTCTCCACATTACCTTCCTGGTTTCTGTAAAGTTTCCTATCCCCCTGCGATTTACAGTTAACTTTAGTAGAAACAACTACCTACAGCTACTACAATTGAATTCTCTTGGTTAATACAGTAAGATAATTACATCGATCTTATAATAACTAAATCATACCAACGAAATTTGACTGCGCAGACAAGCAAATATAGCATCAAAATCAAAACACTAAATGTAGAAGTTTAGTAACTGAAAAACGACTTAATGCATATACAGCTGACTTGTAATACAGTTCCTACTAAATTTCTCAGTAAATTTTCCAAATATTACAAAATTTAAGCTTATATGTCATCATACACTAACATGCCATGCTTCCAAGCAGCTAAGAGCACGTAATTGCTCTGGTGAATTGGATGGCAAGAAATTGGGAAGACTGAGAAAAGGCAAGTAACAGCAACGTACAATTATTTGGCAACCCGACTGTGTTTTTCTGTTTAACTGTCCTATGTGTGGACTTGCAGTTTGCATTTAAAGTTAAATTTATATATGATTAAATATTAGTGGTTAAATGTTATAAATTGTAATGTTACTCATAATTATTTTTCCTCAATTTCTTAAAGAAAACTGTTAGATAAAATGAGTTTAAATTTGAAAGAATATTGCAATAGACATGTAAAATTAAAGTTATTTAATGCTGAATGCATAACTTAATTATTTACCCCAAAGTGTGGCAAATAAGGTTGCTAACCACGTAGTTTAAGAAATAAGAAACAGAAAACAATAAATCGCATTACAATGAGCAAACTATATGTGCACTTTGTGGATTATACAAGAGTTCATATTGAAATAAAAAAAAAAGGACTAAAAGAAAGCCCCTATGTCACCAAAAAGAAAGCCAGAAGGCTTGGTTTGTTTCAAACACAGGCAATTCAGGAATGCTGCATCAACACAGCAGCTCCACCACCTCAAGATGTCTTAGTTCTTGCCATGGTTATACTTCTGGAAAGCCGTTCCAGAACTTCATGCCTGAATGTCAGAAATGGGTTTCCACCTTAAGCAGACAGCTATCCCAACCCTCTCAGTCTGCTCTCTGCTAGGTTAAACAAGCCAAGCCCTTTGAGCCTTCTCTTGTAAGACAGACTTTCTGCTTCTTGCATGATCCCAGCTGCCCTCTGCTCATCTGTTCACATACAAATTCACTTTTCTTGAACACCAGCGATCAGAATCGTACACAGTAATCCTGATAAAGTTCTACACTGGTGCCTTGTCCAAGAGGATTAATATTTCCCTATCTCTTCTACTAGAAATACCTCACCTAATACATCCTAGGAACGCATTTACCTTTTTCACAGCTATGTAACAGTGGTGGCTCAAAGTAATCCTATATTGAACTAATATACTCAAATCTTTCTTCTCTGGCTTCAAGATGAAGAGCTTCAATCCTATAGAAGATTTGCTTTCCTCAGTTTTTATCCAAATGAATACACTCACTAAAAAAAAAAAAAAAAACCTCCTTGCCACCAATTTAGCAATTTCTCAGACACAATTTGTGGACTGGAAATCACCCAGTCCTGAGCAATTTGGCCATATCCAACTCGGAAGAACACAGTTCCGTACAGACTAATGCAAGACAGAGAGCTAGCAGTTTTTAAATCACTCTAAAAAAAAAAAGTTGGCTGGCAGAGTTATTATATGTCACATGATAAAAAAAATAAAAAAATAAAGTCTTAAAATAAGTATTTACCTATCTTTTTTGCTCTTCCCTCTTTGTTTCCCTGCAAGAATCCGTAGTTCTTCCTCAGTAGGATGCTGATACCACCGCAAACTAAAGAAAAAGAAAATCTCAATTAAAACAATATCATTATTAGCAATTCAGCGGGCTGGTTTATTTAAAAAAAAAAAACAACTATATATCAACACAGTTCTATATGCATATTACAATGCTGGTCATTTGCAACACCTAAGTAAAATAATTGTTCACACTTGAGAAGGGAGAGCCACCCTGCAGGAGAGGCTGGAAGAGTGGGCTAACAAGAAACTTACAAATTTCAACAAGGACAAGTGTAAGGTCTTATAATTGGAGAAACATAATCCCAGCACAGCCTGGGATCTACCTGGCTGGGGAGCTGTTCTGTGGCAAGAAACCAGGGGGGCCTGGTGAACAACAAGCTCAAGATGAGTGAACAGTGTGCTGCTGCAGCAAAGAAAGCCAACAGGATGGTGGGCTGCATCAACAAGGGTATCCCTAGCAGAGATAAAGAAGTCATTATCTCTCTTTACTCAGGGCTTGTTGGGCCATACCTGGAATACTGTGTTCAGTTTTGGTCCCCACTACACAAAAAGATGTGGTCATGCTGGAGGGTCCAGAGGAGGACCATCACAATGATCAAAGGATTGGGAAGCCTGCCACATGATGAAAGACTGAGACAATTGGGTTTGTTCAGCCTTGAGACAAGACATCTTAAGGGAGACCTTATCACCAAATTCTAGTATTTAAAGGGTGGCTACAATTAAGGCGGAGACTCCCTTATACAAGGAGTCACATGGAAGAGAGGAGGGGTAATGGGTACAAGTTACTCCTGGGGAGATTCCAACTAGACATAGAAGGAAATTTTTTTCCAATGAAAGCAATAAACCATTGGAATAATCTCCCCAGGGAAATGGTAGATTGCCCAACATTGTACATTTTTACGATTCAGCTGGACAGGGTGCTGGGCCATCTTTTTCTAGCTCATGCTTTTGCCAAGAAAGGTTGATGATCCTTGAGGTCTGTTCCAACCCGTTATTCTGTGATTCTATGAAAATACCTTTATGTGCAAGTACCAACACTGCCTGAACAGCCAGAACTAAACTTCATTTCTCTTCAGCATGTGACGTGCTTACTCATAATTAGAAAGCTTTGCCACTTTGTCATTCAAGTAAAAGCCCTTCACTTCTTAAAACATCAAATTTTCAAGTTATCATCAAACACAGCAAACAAGGTTGTACTCATATTGGAAGAAGTTCACTAGAATAATTATACAATTACAATTACTCATCAGAACCATATTCTAAATGATTTTCTAAAGTATAATTATGTCTCTCAAAAAAGCCAGTAATTTTCCAGGATACAGAATAGCTATTATCAAATAACCATTACCAGTCTTTTTTCTTAAGCAAAGATGATCATAACATCAACATTCCTTTCCTAAATACCTCCTCGGTGATATCTTCAACTCCTACTAGAAAAAGTGCTATTAAAAAAAACAAAAATCACTAATTTACATGTAGCTGAGCTGCAAGTTTTTCCACTTTTACAAGCCAATGCACTATCCACTGCTCATTTATTTAAAAGGCATGTAGTGGCACAGAAACTCTGAAGAGGAAAAAAACAGATGGCTAAGTTTCTAAGATGGTACATTCTACCTTTATCTCTAAGCATGTAAAGAGCCTTAGGAGCTGAAACAAGGCCTTTTCCTCATTTAACAAGGGGAGGGTTGCTGCCCAGATGCAGGAAGGATGTCACTCTTGATCTCCACTCCAAAATGCTGAGGCAAACGAGCCCAAGTATTAACCAGAACAGACTTAGGAAACATTATCTGTATTTATGTGGAAGTACTTTTCTGGAGTAGGAAGCCACTAATTGGTGACACTGGTTAACACAGGGTAATAGTTAAAGATGATAATGGAATGCACACTGTCAGTACTTCTCACGTTAAGATACCTTCATCAAGTAGGACCACTCTACATTGGCAAATTAGAGATTAAGCAACATCCGATTTCAAAAAGATAGCAAAGCAAATTTGGAAAATAAGTATCAAACCCAAATAACCTCAAGCCACTTGATTACACTTGATTCCCAGCTCTGTTTTGGAAAGGCTTCCTGTCCTAAGTGGAAGCCTGGTCCACCCATCTTTATATTTGCAGAATGTCCTTTCATGTAAATACAAAAAAAGTTTTTCATTCTTCATGGGACATTGTCTATACAACAAATACCAAGAGAGGTCCACTGCTCTGAGACTTGTGCTAAAAGCAGAAACAGTCATAAATGCGAGCAGCCACAAGAAACAATATTTTACTTCTACCTTCCTTACATTGGCACGGATACTTGGTGTCCATAGACACTGGATAAAGTCTACAAGAAAGAGTATGTACAATTTTAGTGAAATGTATATGTCGATGAGTATATGCCTTTCTGGCAAACCTTAAACAGGACACATAGCCTCTCTGTCCTGATACTATCCTTGACACTACACTAAATCCAGCTGAAGACAGGGAAGTGGGAATAAAGAAACATGGTGTGACAAAACCACAACAGATTTCAGGAAGAGTTCCCAATTTTGGCAGTTTAATTGCTGGTATAATGAAGTATTGAACAGGCAATTGCACAGAGCTCACGGACACCATCTTAAAGTAACAAGAACTGGCACAACGGAGAAGTAAAGAATTCAAGCCAGTGATAATACAAAGAATACAATCTGGTTAATAGGGGCTTCCATGAGCCAGTGTCAGTAGCTATTGCTGTGCTAAAGAATCACCTGATGCTGGGATTCCTTCAAGAGAAAAGAACTTCAGTACCAGGCAGTAGTACATGACAGATACAAACCATTGCATGCTGCAAATTCCCCTCGCAGGAATTCACTGCCAGTTCAGAGACTGAAAATGGTAACTCCTACAGACTCTGCATGGACAAGGAGTTTTGAGGGGAGGAAGAGGGACTGAATTTTGTTTGTGGGTTTTTCTGAGGCATCAGTAAGAGTCGAAAGTTATTTCATTAATTTATTTTTATCATGAGTGATCTCAGCTGAAAAAAACCTGCTGTTAGCAAACTTCGTTGCAAAAAAAAAAACAAACCAACACTTTGTTAACACTGAGAATCACACAGAAACCAGAGTGACTACCTTGTCATCCAAGACAACAAACTACACTGGAGATACTACCTTTTTCCTGTCTTTCACACGACCTAGGGAAAGTGGGGGGAAACCAGAGAAATAGCCTTCTGCTTTGTCATTTACCATCTCCCAGATCAGAACTTATCATGCTGAAAGTAGCACAAGAGGTGCTGTAATGATGAAAATCACCTGTGTTGGAACGCTAACTTTTCAAAATCTTTCCTGCACAGGTAAGTGAAATAGTACCTCATACAGCAGACAAAATTCTTGTTCTGTTTAAAATACTAACAAATCAAACACTTAAAGCACTATTTGCTCTTAATTGCAAGTGATTCCTATTTACAACTAATAGAATGTAAGAGTTCAGGAATTTTTTTAGTTAATAAACTACATACATTGCATTTACAATCTTAAAACCAAGAGATCTGAATGTTTTCATAAAGGTAGAGCTAAAGAAAGTAATTAGTATCTGCCTTGGCTTACATGCTTGAAACTGAGATCCCACAACTGATTACTCTGTACCTTTGACATATCCAAGTTAGTCTAAACAGCCCCAACAGCCGAGATATGCCCCAATTAATTTGAATGAAGGTCATTAATGAATGCACTACAAAACATCCGTTTTCTCCTGTCTTCCTGAAGTGACCTGAAAATAGACTGTAGCTGAGCAACTTAAAAGCAATGTTTTGGTAGAGAAAGTTTTATTAGTTAAAAATGCAAAGGCCTATGCAGATATTTAGGCTGCCAACACACTGACTTCAATACATATGAATATTCAAATTCTGTTCAAGTTCTGAAAATAGCATTGATTGAAAAAGTTTGTATTTCTTTAAAAATTTAGATACTTTTTCAACAGTCAATGATAGCTGTTAATTCTGCAAACAAATAATTATCTTATGTCTACTTACTCTAACCACTCTTAAATTTTGAGGTGCCCGTGTTTCATTTTAATGGACTTTGAACATACGCATACAGGCATCTTGAAACCAACTCGTCAATTCAAGAGTTCCTAGCTTGTCTGGTAATGTGTTTATCCTATCTCTCATCTGGCAAAGGGCTATCTATATCTAGACATTTCAGACTATCTTGCTTAGAAAAGCCACCCAACCCTTCACAAGGAAGACACTTAAGCCAAATAAATTAAAAACTAGTTTTGGGAATCAAAGACTGGTTGAAGTATATTGACAAAGGAAAGGAGGAGGAGGTGGTAACTTTTCCTAGGAAAGCTGGACTGTTTAAGAGTGTGTCTGCGCACTTATGTGCCCACAAAACCCTCCACCACCCCACCCACACAGGTCAGTCCAAGAAAACACTGTTGGCAAAAAGCACTAAGGAAAATGAGTTAACATAAAAGACAGTTTGTCAGCTAAGCTAAGAAGAGAACTGTTTTTCTTACTGCCATTAAAATTCAGATTCTTGTTGGAGTGAAGCTTCTGACTTGTTTTTATTTCTGGAACACAGCATTATTTCTGGCTCTTTACATAATTCTTGTATTCAGGAGGTTATTCACAATGACTGAAATTACAATGCACTAAAATAGTTACCAGATAAATAGAAGAACAGTGAAAGGCAACAATGAGATTCTCAAGGCTACTAACATGAAAGGCAATAATAAGACTCCCATTGACTTCAGTGGGAGCAGAATTCCACAAGCACAAGTGCAGAAATCCTGCTTTATGTATTTATCAATCTGCAGGTACACAAAGAAAACAGGAGAAAAGCATTATGAAAAATATTTGAACTTTCACACAAGCCATGCCTTAAAACAAGGATACAGAAAGGCAAAACTTCACAAGAATTAAGAATTAATGGGCATAATATTGAGAAATTCTTTTAAAAAAGCAATTAAATATTTGCATTTGAAATAAAAATTTAAATAAAACTTTTAAGTAGGACATAAAAAGTAGAAAATGTCATTTGAATGCTGAAAAAAACCCACGATAACAGTAACACACCTTAAAAATGGTATGCAGTTTCATATTCATTAATTTAATATTCTTTTCAGAGCACAAAAAAAGATGATCAATATCCTGGAAATGTGGTCAACAATGAAACTTCATACAACAATTAAGAGTATAATTCCTGTTCATATTATTCACAATTACTGTTTTCCATTACACCTACCCAGTGATACCTAACATGCATCTAAACAACATTTAGAGCTATTTTTCATTAGCATCTCTTTGGGTGGTGAAATGGGGAAAATTAAAAAGAAAAGAGTTGGCAATTCTGAGATGCATAGGGAAAAAAGGCCATGGAAAATTATATGAGACTGGTTAAGACTCCTATGGAGTACATTATTTTTCAAGGATACTTCTTCAGACATCTTTAGTATTCTCAAAATTTTAACAAATACAAAAGACAGCAAACTACCTTCTAATCATACAAAGTGGTTTTCTTCCCAAAATGGAAAACCACAGTGTCTATGATTCTTTTAATATTTAAGATAATGATTTATATTCAAAACAGCTGCTTGTTTTCATTGTTATTATGGATATAGCCACACAGGGAATGCTCCCCTTGCAACTCATTATGTCTGTTTGATCTATTGTTATGAGGAAGTAGCATATTGAAATTTACACTAATCCCGTCCTATGAAGTATTAAAAAAATAGAATTTTTAATAAATACCTAAGCACTCTTCAGATGCAAGGCTAATCAGCAGGTGGATTATCAAGACCACTGAGGCAGTGCAGAGAAAAAACCTTCCATTTTTCAGTGTTGTTATGGTTTGAGAAAACCCATAACAATTTATTGTCGTTTAGACAATTATTC
>JAOXJM010000019.1:76437411-76449385 GCA_026413425.1 Tringa solitaria
GAGAGGAGAGGAGAGGAGAGGAGAGGAGAGGCGTGGTGTGCAACCACTGGGGTGTCTCTATACATGGTATATAGGAGGACACTTTACACTGCCAGTTCTGCTAGGCATCAAGCTTTGCATCCCATGGTCCCAAAGCCAATTTGCAGGTGTGGATTGAAAGGCTGGCTGCATCGCCGTGCAGGTCAGAGCAAGAGCTGGTACCTGTTGCTTCAATAAAAGAACACAAAGGAAACTGTAGAAAACAGCAGGAACAGGCTCTTGAGCAGGGCATGTAGATCTTCATTGTCCTCTGTCCTCTGCCATGAGCCTTCTCAACAGTTTGGCTGCCATGATACGGAGAAAAAGCAGTGTTCCATCCAGGCTGTGATGGATAGCCCTAGTTGGAAGGAGCTGCACCAGCTATAATGTATTATAAAATCGTTTTTAATTATTAGAAGAAAAGAGCAAGGATTGTTTCTACTAACCTTAACCACTTTATTGATATTAAATCATATTAAGTTGCTGTTATTTTCTTGTATTTGGCATTTTCTTCTGGATGTTTATTCTGATTCGCCTTGGCCTCTGGCCAAATGTGCATCAAGTGTTGAGAGTCAGTTCAAAAACTCCATTTCCCCTATAAAAAAATGAAGAGAGATTATTATATTTAAGAGCACTGTATAGAAAAGTGGTTGTAATTTACTACTACGGGCAGGTGTAGAGCAAAACAATAGCTTTGAATAATAGACATGTTGTGTGAGCTGTTTGAGTAGACCATGTATATCTACTGCTTTCATTCGGCTTACAGTGAAGAGGTTCGAATCTGGTGCTGTAAAAGAAAATGTGCCTGATACGGGACATGCAGACAAGCCCAAGGAGCTCAGTACCCTGCATCTGTCAGTCTGAGAGGCAAAAATTTACACATTTCCTTAGCCTGATATTTATTTTCAGAGTAATGCAAGTAACAGCTTTGCGTCACTTAACTTATGAAGCCTCGGGTCAGAGGGAGGTAAATCAAGAAAAACTCCACTGATCTTAGACCAAGTCACAGCCGTTAAGAGCAGGAGTGTGCACGCATGTTTATATATACCAATAGCATTAATTACTTCACTCAGCTTCTTCTAGGAGCAATGTTGGGTCTTGCCGTCCCCAAGTGATATATTGACTCTTTAGAAGTTAAACAGTGAGTTAAATATGTTCTGCAAGCTTTATAATCCACTGTATTTTAGACTTACTATTGTAAAATGGTACAACTTGGGCTAGTGTTCAGAAAACATGCAGATAAAGCAATTAGACACTTTACAGTTGGCTTATTGGTGGCAGTCTCCATACTAATTAAACTGCTTGAGAACACATGCAGTCTCATAAGAGGGCCAGGGCAGGAATAAATTTTTCTTATGAGGATACCATAAATAGGTCACACAGTGAAACAACATCAATACTAATTGATTAATATGTTCTACAAACCTAATGGAAATTAGGGGAATTTGCTCATTTTAAAATTTGGCTGGCTATAAATGAACTGAGATGGTTTCAGCTGCCTAATTTTAGGCAACTAAATTAACTTTGTCCTATCACTTTTATGTAACACAATTAATATGTGCAAATAAACTAAATTTCCTGTATCCTAATTGACTGAGTCAAAAACTTATCCTTTTGCAATGAATTCTTCTGTAAATACCATCAGTCAAAATAAAAATATATCAAAGAACTTCAAAAATTTTCCTATAACTGTACTTACAAAATGTATTTTTAGTATAATAAAACTATCTATTGAAAAAAGAAAAAAAATTGCTTATGAATTTCAAAATAGTTTTTTCTTACTGAAATTCTGTGTATCCCCTGACCAACAAGAGAACATGAACACAGCAGAAATTTTGGAAAAAAATTGTAAGAAAAAACTTTCAAAGTAAATTAAAATTGCATGTAACTTACATTTAAGCATTTTAAAAAAGGAAAAACAGCATTTAACCAGCAGCAATCTTAACTTAAATACAGATATATTGAGTCCTTATGAAACCTCCTGAAAGACTGGAAACTGGTTTTGGGGCTCTTTTTTTATGTGAAAGTTAGTTGGATATCCTGTATTATAAACTTTGTAGGGTGTTATTTTCATCACTCAGTGAAACTGAGTTTGGCTGCATGTACTGTGGGTTTCTAAGATCATTACCAGGTATATGAAACATGTCTCCAGCAAGTATTGACATCCTCTACACAAAAAACTTCAGCTTTTACGTAAATCAAAGGAGGATTTAGCCAAATGTTACAAGTATACAGACTACAGGCATACAGGTGTACAGGTATACAAGTATACAGTTACCAGATATAAGAGCATAAGATTTCACCTCATATGAACTTTAGATGTAATGAAGGACTTTCAGTGTCTTTCACAGCTGGAGAAGAAAAAACCTGGAGCAACATAACAAGCACATTTCCGAAGCAGATATCCTGCCCCGTTCTGTTTTGAGTAGCGCTGTTCGCAGCTGTGATTAGCTCCTTCTTTTCCAAGACATGCTTAGTCAATTGGGACAGCCCCGATTCATTGCTTTCCAGGTTTGTCTATGATTGTCCTCTGCAACAGTCAACCACGTGGCTAACGATGACACGGTGCAAAATGCAAATAACGACACCGCATTTTCAGTACCCTTACATTGAGGATATACTTTGGCCAAGCACAACGGAACCTTCAATAGTGAAAACAACCGCTTCGATCAATCTTTAGTTGTTTTTAGATGCCCTGGAAACCTCTTTCAGCCCCTGCAAGTACATAGTTTGCACTCTGCACATCATCAGAAATACACCGGCCTCTTTATGAGTCCATCCCAGTATCTACCCTAAAAGTTTTTGGATGCTGATCTGAATCAAATAGAATCCATAAATCTTTTTACATTTTATCTATTTCTAGCAGTCTACTTGGTGCCCAAACCTAATACAGCAACCCAATTTATGGCACTGTTTTGTGACCTATGTTTCTAGTCAACAATATCAACAGCAGAGCCAAGTTCAACAAAACCCTCTTTCAACTTCCAGTTTTGAAAAAGGATCACTTACTCTGTCTAGCCGATTAGTAACATTATCCTACAAACAAAATGTAAGCTGAAAATCACTGTTTTGCATATTTCCATGTTAATATGAGATATTATACTTCTTCTAGATCTGCAACTGCATAATTGCAAATAATAAGCTGAGTTTTAAAATTCTTTGGTGCTTTCTTGCCATGTAAATGCTACAAATGTGAATACAAACAACAGCTAAACTAACATCTGGACTCTGGTAAATAGATTTGTTTTGTTCTTTTGCCTTTTGAACACATAATATCAGCGGAGATCTTTTATCTAATGGGATGTTATCAAACAAAATAATGTGTACCATTCACCACATTTTTTGTTCATTAAGTACATTTTGCATAAGCTCACACTGAACGTTAGCAATAAGATGTATTTGATGAAAGCTTTCATAAGTTGCTCTAACATACTTGATAAGAGTGAGAAATTCCATTATTTACAAAGTATTATTGCTCAGCCACCCTGCTGGCTGGCATCCTGAGGAAGCATGCAGTAAAATTTTGTTTTTATGAGGGAAGAACAGAAGGTCATGTAAGTTCTCTCTAAAATTATTATCTTCTGAACTTTGTTCACATCTCTAATAAAAAATGAAGGTTTAGCTCCCACGTCTTTATCTTTGTCACACTCACTGCCCTACCTCACTTTTAGACTATACAAAGAAAAGCTGCACTTTTCCCCATTCCTGCATTTGGATTGTAATCCCTAAAACTGCTCCACACTTCTGTGTGCCTATATGCAGAAAAATGTTGCAAATGAGGGTGTAATTTAACTTATTCTTTAATGTATGTATTTGACTTTTTGATGTAATCTCAATATGTTATTTCAATAAAGTATTATTTCCTTTTTTTTTTTTTTTTAAATGGATAATAAGCTGATTTGCAATAGAATGCAAATCAACATTGCATTGGACATTCGATGCAGATCGTGGAAGCTGTTTTGAAGCCAATGGCCCGAAGTGTAGTAGCACCCTGAAAAAACAAAGTCGTCCAGCTCAGGCAGAGCGTTCCCAGGGCCACCCTGAGCAAGTGCCTTCCCCGGGCACTGCACCAGGACAGTGTGATGCTGCAGATCAAGGATGACTGCTGAAGCAAAAGCAGGTAAGGGAAGAGGCGGTCATGAAGGTTGAGGAGAACACGTTTCTCCCTGTGAGTTAGTAGCTGATGTGTACAGCTGCGATGCTCTGAAACTGGATGTTGCACTCCATGGTGCTTTGCTGCAGGTACTGGCTCACGTGCAGAGCAGATGCAAAGAGGAACTGTGAGGTGATTGCTTTGTCATGAACATCAACAAGCCTGTTTTCAGCAATTTGGCTTCAAAATTTCATATACATTCCATCCTATTTTATCTTTTCTAAAAAGATGTTTCATTTTCAAAACATATTTTTGGGACGTTTATCATAAATTTTAGTTTGTAACTTATTTCACTCCTCCCTTAATTTGCTGCTGGCTTTTTGATGGGCTTCCTGCCTTGCTTCAATCTACTGTTGCTTATGAGTGTTTACCAACTATCACTAAATATCATTGTGCAAAGACTCACCAACCCTGGAGGTATTTAAAAGATGGGTAGACGTGATGCTGAGAGACATGGTTTAGTGATGGTTTTGGCAGTGTAAGGTTGATGGTTGGACTCAATGACATTAAAGGTCCCTTGCAACATAGCAGATTCTATGATTCTATGATATTTGACTTCAGGATGCATAAATATAGCTGATAGAATCAAACCTTCTTGCAGCTGAACTTGCTAAACAATTAAGTATTTTTAGAAAAACGCTGCTGAAAAAAAACCCAACATATGTCTGCAGGGTGTGCAAAGCAACTCTGTGCAATTCATCTATGCCATAAAATATTTTAAAATATCCCAGATTGGCCACAGGAAAGAAACAATTCCCCCAAATGCTAATGCATTGGAACTGCACACTCTGTACCAAATAACAAAAAACTACACATGCCTATTAAAGTGAAAACAAAACTAGGAAAGCGGATATCATCATAGCCACCTGTTGGAAAGTTGTTGCCAGTTTAGTTAAGAGCTTCTGCCTCCTTCAGCTGCTTTCTCTCCAACCTGACAGTAATCTTAAAAGCCCAAGATCTGTACTCTTATTTAACCAGAATCCCAGATCCACCAAAGACAAAAGACACATATTCTCAGATTAGATGGAAGAATACCTGGAAGCAAGCCCTCCACAAGCTGATGCTCAGCCTGGTCAACCCACTTCTGGCTATTTCTGAAGGTTTAAAATGATGCCTGCATGCAGGTCCAGGAAATCCAAAATGACACTTGGGGTCGGAGGATTAATCTGCATTTTCTGCATCTGATCAAACTCCAGTCAGGGACTTGACTGAAGTGGTGAGTGAGACAAATTATTATTTTCTTCAGCTAGATCACTCCCAGGTTGTAATATTCCTTACCTGCCTCTAAGTGGCAACAGGAATAGCTTTCTTCCCTGTGGTCCCCAAAAAAGACACACTCCTCTCTTAACTGTAAAAATCAAATCACTCATAGTCTCTTCCATCTGGTTAAATTCTGGTCAATCAGCATAAAGGAGGGAAATATCCCGACAGTATTACCAGGTTGCTCTTACAGCAAGTTCATTAGAGATGAATGATTAGAGAAACTACTTGTCTGTGAAACTTTCGTTATTGTATGAAATATTTACATGCTAATATCAGAGTGACCAACACTGTCCAAAGGGGGTCGATCCCATCCCTATCTCCTAGTGCTATGGCGAAGACAGACACATCTGCTTTGACCGTGTCTTTATTTTTGCTTGGTTTTATAAGAAGTTTTTCCTGTCATTTCCATACAAAAGCATTGTAGAAGTATTTTGAAGAAGGTATAATGGTGATGGTCTACAAAGCCTGACATAAAAGAGGAGAAAGATATTGCAAAGCAGAGTTTCTGCACCATTGTTTGGATGGAAATTTGGCAGCAATATCAGAGCTAGAATGTTGAAAAATATTGTTTTTCTAACACTGAAGATGACACACAGTTAAGTTAGCAGAAAAATGTTTATCCAGCCTGTGGGAGACCCATCTTCCTCCTTTCTCTGCCAAAAATGCAAATTATTGTCACTTGGATGGGTGCCATGAGCACAAGGCTCCTCCTGACCTCACAGACTGAGTAAATGCTAACCCAGACAGCAATAAGAACAATTACATCCCTCCCTGCCAAATTCACAGCTTCATTTATGTGTGTACATAGACACACACCTGAGCAACAGGTGTGTAAGAAATCCCCTCTCTCCCTGAAGCACGATGATCAAAATCAGCCAACGGGAGACCAAAACCCTTGTGTTTCTTCTGGCTGAGGAGCAGGTACCTGCAGAAGCAGCTGTTTAACAAGCAACTGTTGTTTTGTTTGTGCAGAGATGACCAATTGTAGTGAGTTGAGAATGGGATAGAAAGAGAAAAAAAAACACACAGAAATAATTTATTTCTTCTTATTAACCTTTTTTAAAAAATTATTTCATTTTGTTGACATTCTGAAAATGAGCAAGAAGTTACTCTGTGCAGTGACCTGCTGCACCCTGATCCTCATTTTTTAATGTACAGTGATGGGCTGGTCTCAGCTAGAGCTTAATGATTGTTTCAGGACTTCATCTCTAATTTTAGTGAATCAACTTCAGATTCAAGTAACATATTTTATATTTAAACAGAAAACTTTCTTCATCCTGCAATCAGAATAAAGGTGACATACTAGCCTTCTACTTTCAACATTAGCTTAAATACTAACACGTCTGGAAAATACAATATACTTGGAGGACATCTATGTATTAAATCAAAATCTTTTGTCATTTAAATCTATGAATGCTGAAAAACCCATGGTGGAATTTGGCCTACTGTGTTATTTATTATGATGTTAGATGAAGATAAATATTGTTCTGGAGCCTACTGCTAGCTAAGAAACTCTTCCTTTATTGCATAGAATTGCTTGCAGAGAATTAATTTGATTTAACTTCTCAAGGTGTTTTTCGAAACCTTAAAAGTGCACAACCCTTGTCAAAGCAATGGCAACATAATCAGAAATAACAGTAAGAAAAACAATGGCTTATAAAGAATTGAATTTTCATTTTTTGTTTAAATTCCACTACATACACATGGTTTGCATCTCAATCATATCAGTCTAACATATCAACAGCACAGCAAACACAAATGCACTGAGAGGATGCATGGATTTATAAATATAAATAGGCAATTATATTACTAATCCACTGGATCATATAACATTCTCAATCAAAACATTTGGCATGAGAATGAAAAACAGTAAAGAACCTGCAACACCTTTCAAGAAAAGATAAAAATTACAGCATGATCCAATTTAATACCCTTTAAAGCGGATATTCTTACAATTCAGGCTTGACACTGTTGAGTCACTTTCCTGTATTACGAACTCCAGGAGGAACTGCAAAGTTCTATCTTTCCTGCTACGTTCACCATTCAGTACTATTTACAACCAATGGAGGAACCTAACGAAAGCATTGAAATAGCACAAACACATTACCATGAACAACTATCATGTGCTCCCATAAACTTTGTGTTTTATCTTTTGAAAAGCTTCTGCTCTTTAATAAGATTTAGCCTCTCACTTTTAATCTCATATTACAGGAGCAAGCAAAGACCTAGTCCTCCTCCGGCATGTTGCGGTGTTGTCATGGATACACAAGTATGGTCCGTCACTTCCACCAGTAAATAAACAAGATTCTCAAAGAGTGCTCGGCAGGATTTACTTTTTTTCAGTATTTTCAGTATTGTTAGCTGCACAGGGCTTTAAATAAGCAAATGGTTTGTCATTTTAGAATAATATCCAGGGCTGTGTGGGGCACGCATACGTGGCATATCGTCCTTTAGAAAAGCCAAAGGGTAAATGTGATGCTGCTTAAGTTTACTCTCCTCACTTTTTAATTCAGTTTATCTTTGCCTCTTGTTTCTCAGAAGATGTTTGTAGATTACATGAGGGATTGTTCTCTAATGTGTCAGGCAACTTGGGGTAGTCACCTACTAACTGCTTAAACAAATGAGTTGCATCTTTACCTATATGAATGATAAAACAGAATTTGTCTATTTTTATGGAGAAAAGTTATTTTAATGTAGCAGCACAGTGTTCGGCAGTATTCTCATCATCTTTCCAAAGACAATGTCTGCTCTCAACCTAGAGACTACAATGATGAAATTCAGTTTTACCAGCACATCTGTCAACAGCTACAACAGGCTTGACTTGATTCTAACAAGTCAGCATTTTATGTTGATGAAAGGATGTAGATTAAATGCCCTAAGCTTGTGCTTCAAGAAGTAAAAGCACAGATACTTAAGAACACTTTATTTAGCATGATATATTAAGCTTCATGATAGACTTAGGGACTCCAATTTATTAAAGACATTAAAATAAAAACGTCAAATTGAATTGGGTAAAAAAAAATAGGTCTAAAAGCTCTAAAGCCACAAACCTTCAATACTTTGAAATTTACTTAAAAATAACACCATTGCCTTCTATAGAGAGTCTACGAAAGGAGGTACATTTTTGTTTTCTTGCTCAAAACAGCCGCACTGTATGATGATGCCTTCAGGCACACATGCGCTATGTGTACGACTGCAATGTTCTGTTGGGTTTAATTGTTGGCATATCTTTGCTGATTAGCCTGAATAGACCTAATTTAAGGCTAGACAGAGAAAATAATTCATGATGAATAATTTATTTGACAAATTTAGCCATTTTTTTATCTCTTGTCATATCTGTGAACAGATTGCAAGGTAGGTTTGGGGCTGTTTTGTTTTTCTTACTCTGTGACTTCATTATCAATATTCAAAACCTGAACTCATCAGTTGCCTTTGGCTGGAGAGGTTATAAACTCATGTACTCAGTCTTTTATTTTTGGACTATTGAGCTTCTGGCCTCTGCCCAAAAAGCATCTGCCTTCAAAGGTGGTTGATTTCATTGAGGATTAGGTATTGACCCTCAAGGATCTGTACCAAACACCAAAGTACCTTCAAGAACACATATGTTCCTGCTGAGCTCTGGAGCGTCCAAGGGCTCCATCAAAAAAGGGCACAAAATATTTCTAGCAAACAGACTTATTTCCAGGATATGAAATTTGCTTTCAACAAATATTTTGCCGTTGGCACTAGACTTCTGCAATATTTACTGAAAGAGAGCACAGGGAGGGCATGAGCCCAGCAAAAAGCAGATTAATGTGGTGAACAGATGTTTGTGATTTGGGGTGTTTGCTTTTATCAGTTGCCCTTTGCTACTTAAGAGATAGCATCATCACACCCTGTGTGTTGGTTGTTACAGCTGTGTGAGATCTTCAGGGCAAGGACACCTCTCCTCTGCTTGGAAAGTGCACGGCATATTGGGGCTGGGGAGCTCCAGGAAAAAAATAATGAATTATAACATTTAGTCCAATCTCTTCTCATTTGTAATTCTTGAACATGGCAGAAGTCACACTGCAGTTACATCCATAAGGATTGCTGGTGCAAGGAAAGGATATGGGATCACACCCAGCCGTTGCAGCCCATGCTGGCCTGAAAAATACAAATATTTACAGTTGCTAAACTGTATGTTTAAATGCTTGAAGCCCCATTTAAAATAAAATACAGATAATTTGGGGAAGGCAGCCACAGTGTGCTTGCAGAAAAGCAGCAGCAAATATTGATTTACTAATTTATTCCCAAATTAAAGCTAAAATCATTACTTTTTTCTTTTAAAGAGAAAGAAAAGAATGGGAGAAAAAAAGACCACTGTGGCTTCTAGGAAAGAACAAAGTTTAAAGATATCCCTCAGAAATTAACCTTCTTTTTAGATTATGGCTTTGCAGGCAGTGAAGATTTCCGTCCTTTATGAAATAACACTGCTGTTGGTGAGAAGGCACCGTTCCTCCTTCCTCAGAGAGCAAAGACGTTCTGCAAAGCTGCCCTTTAAACTACGCATCCAGTGCTGAGAGAGTTAATTTAAATTTGATAACAAATGGCTCTGCTTTTGAGACGAATGTAGCCTGGCAACTTCAACTGAGAACCCTTCATAGGGCCTCAATTATGTATGCAGCTTCTTTGAGAAATAGTTTCACACATCTGACCCAAAGCCCACGATGCTGTTGCTATGAAATAAAAGTGTACGTAGGCAATGGTTCGTTTCTGTACAACCTTCACATTTCTGTACTGCCCACATTTCTACTACCCCCAGGTAGTAGAAAAACACAAAAACACAAAACACACAAAATCGCTGATTCTGGACTGTTTTCTTGCATGTATTGCATCGTCTCATCTGCTGCCATCTGAACACAAATTTAACATGTATGATGTTTGTTCCAGCATTTAACCTGCATGCTCGTTTGGGTTTTTTTTTTTTTTGAGGAATTTCCAGCCACTCTGCTGGGCTGCCCTCGTCAAAACCGCTGTGGGAAAGCAGTGAGACAGACAACGGGTTAAACACCCACATTTCATTTTTTTATTCTTCTCCCCCCCTCCTCCAAAATGGCTGCTTTGTCTGTGTGCATACACCAATAGCAAATGTCCTTCTGTTATTGTACAGCCAATTTGATGTGTCAAGTATTCATATGCTAATAGCGGTACAGTTTCTCACTTTTCCGTAGATAAATTGTAAGGATTGTTACAGACAGTGAAACATGAAAATAAACAGCTTTTATTTCAGAAGTGACAAATTACTTTCCATTCAAATAACGTCCACACATGCTACTGACCAGTATTGTTTCTATTCATTGTGAGTTTGCCTTTTTTTTTAAAACGGTTAAAAAATATTTAGCGTATATAGCCAGGGCTGATGCAAATGATTTAATTTCCTTAATTTGCTTTGCACTTTCATGATGTGAAGTTTATTTTTACTCAGTTTTTATAGGCAATGAAAGTTTTGCAATGGATACAGACATTGTTCTCCCATACATAGCATTCAAAAATTTTTAAAGATTACAATAAGTAGGATTTGAAGATTGGGATATTTCCTCTTCTGTGTTAAAAAATATGCCATGGTATGCATGCCCAGAGGCCATTACTAAGGAGTGCTGCTGGCAAAGGATTTCCTAAATATAGCATAAAGAAGAAGAAGAAGAAAATAATAGCCAACATCTTTTTGTTTTGTGACAAGATCAACATTTATTCAAAACCTGAAAATAGTAGGAGTTAAGAATGTTCATTTGTATTTTGTACCTGAAATAAAATAAGATTGTTTTGAGAGTATGTATTCTACAAATATGGAATGAGTGTTTGGCATGGATAAAATAAGTTTGCTTATTAAGCAAAGACTTTTTTTTTAAAAACATAAAAATGGGTTTGCATTTCTACTGATTGAAATTCCGTGGGTTTACATAATATAGCCAAGGATTATATCTGTGCCCTCAATTCAGGCATGAAAATGCATTTATATTATTATGCTGTTGAATGGTCAGTCCGTAAAAGTAGGGAAATTCGGAGTTAAACCCATGAGCCCAGATGAACACCTTTGATTTCATTAGCCACTGGCAGATATCTGTGCCACCACACTGAAGTCCATTGATCTTCTCATTTAAGTCACTGAGACCTGCCCCAGCCCAGGGAGGAGAGCAAGGTCAGTTAAGCATAAATGCCATACCTGGGAGCTGGGTGTGTGAGGGCTTTTCCTTGCCTTTGTAGAGGCAGGAGATAAATGTTGATGCCAGCGAAATGCACACAGCATTGGGTCACTGCAGACGTATGGTAACAAGGAGTTACCTGATGGCAGTGCCAAATGCAAGGCCCTCAAAGTAGCATCAGCCCATCTATAGCAGAATAACAGAATCACAGAGTGATATGGGGTTGGAAGGGACCTCTGGAAATCATCCAGTCCACCCCCTCTGCCAAAGCAGGTCCACTCAGAGCAGGTCCCACAGGAACATGTCCATGTGGGTTTTGATTGTCTCCAGAGAAGGAGACTCCACCACCTCTCTGGGCAGCCTCTTCCAGGGCTCT
>JAOXJM010000019.1:76456123-76476815 GCA_026413425.1 Tringa solitaria
TATGTGTCAGCTCCATGAGATATTTGATCTTCCATAATTTACTAACGTATATGAAAACCAGGCAAAGTTATCTGTGTTAACGTAGCAATACTCTGCCTCAGCAACAATGGTTTCACTGTAAGTAAGGTTTCAATTAAAAGCAAATAATTTGAGAACGAAGTTCACTGAGAGACTTTTAATGGACTGCAGCCATCAGACCTTTCTTCTTGCTTCAAACAAAAGTGCAGGTTCTGGATGCTAATTACAAAACTTGATAAACTTACAGCAAGTTAATTTGGTAAGAGTTCCCACTCACTCTAAAGTACAAAAAAGGAAAAAGACAAGAGAGAGAGACATGGGTTTTGATGCCCTTAGAAGCTCATTCAGCTGAATACAGGTTTTGTAGCTCAAACACCTCATGAAAAAAACAAAGTTTTTGCCTGACTTCAGATGTAGTCTGAGTGCCATGTGTGACAGAAGAAATGAAAGAGAGGGTGTTAGCCTGGGAAATGAGAAATGCTGAACCTCTGGGTCTCCCCAGGAGAAATCATTCTCCTTGAAATGTGACCACTGTTGCCATCTCCCCCACTGCCCTGTAGCATCTAAAGACTCTGCCTGAATGATAGCTAAGCCCTCTTAGGTTATTTGTATTTTGTGAGCTAAGATCTTTGTCATACTTTCAAATTAAAACAAAACAAAACAAAACAAATTGGATTGCATTCATGAAGGTCAAACACAGAAGGACTGGACTCATGAGTCTAGACTCCTAATATTGCTTTTTCCTTTGCTAAACTCTCCCTGTCAGTATTTCACTAGCAGAATATAAAAAAATCTGTGTAATGTTTATAAATTACTGGCAAAATGAGTAGCTCAGTGTCTCCTACTGAAAACATAAACAACTTTAAGTCACTTCCCTCCATTTCTTCTCAGGACTATTCACACACTTTGACTTCAGGAGTTTAATTTAGATGCTTTAAAACAATCCCAAATACATTTAACTCTTTCCATTGACTACAGAATGAAGATATTGTGGTGGTAGATGTGTTGATTCATATCTGAAGTTAATGCCCTATGCAACCTTTTATTCAGCATCCACCAACAATCAACCCCAAAACCTCTGCCTCTTTCTTTTTTCTTTTTTTTTTTTCACAATACCTGGATTCCTCTTAGGCTTTTATTACTTTGTGTGTCTGTGTGTGCTGCTTGGTTTGAGTGCATGTGACTCAGTTGTAATTATCAGTTCCTGATATTATTGTAATTGTTGCTCTTTGGGGATGTGGGGAGGAAGGAATTCTTCACATTCCAGAGACAATAAAATCGGATCTAGTAAGAATATTATAATTGAGTTTGACCCTCAGGGCTCAGAAACCAGAAGAAAAAGAACCCAGTTATGGGCGTTTGCCTTTTTTTTTTTTTGCTTAATAAATCCACAGCTGTTATTATAGCATTGTGGGACCGAGGCTCTTGACTGCTTCGCTGTTGTCTGAGCATTGAAGCAACCTACAGGAGCCACCAAATTCTACCTGTGCCATCTGCTTTCAGAACAACATGGACACATGGCACCTGCCTTAGATACAAACCTCAAATTAGGCTCAGTAGCCTGACCCTAAGTGGTAGATCTAGCCCACCACAACAATTCAGGATAATTTGGAATAAATCCCATATTCTTACCACAGCCCTCAGTGGTTTTTGACTCTATAGTTGTCTTATAAAACTTGGCTCCAATGGAAGGTCTTGCGGTATGCAACTGCCATAGCACAATGTGGTGGAGTTGCCTCCAAGGGACAGTTTGGTGGGACTCAAAACCCTGTTGTAGACTTAACATGGCCTAGAGGAAGAGAGCAGCACAGGAAAATAATGAGAGATTCATTTTGTTTTTGCGCTTGCATTGCAGCTGCAGGAATAACGATAGTAAAACTCAGCACAGACTGAAGCTGAGTATCAGCTCCTCCTTGGCAACTGCTCTTACTCTAAATAGTGATAGGTTGCTTTTCAACCAATTATTAGAGTCTTGTTACTGGAGATGAGCTAATAAAAATGTGTATATAGCACATTCATATGAAAAGTTAAGATTCCTTTTTTTTTTAGTTACTATAGGTGAGGTAGGATTATATTTTTGAGTGTGCTTAATTTAGCTCACTGATTACTCTTATAAGGTGCTTTACTCTGTTTCCATGAGGTTGCTTCTTTAGTTTTTCTCAAAAGGAAAACCATCCTTCCCTTTGTTGAGTTCCAAGTTCATCATCTTTTGCTTGGCGGTTGTTACTGCTGTTGGAGTCCACATGTGTCCAAGGAGGAGACTCTTAAGGATCTTCCTCAAATAAATGGAACGTGGGACCATGCAAGATGCATCTTACAACAGCAGATGTATCTGCCAAATCACTCCCCAGCAAAGTCCTTATTTATTTGCATTTACTGGATACAGATATCATTTTTGTACAAGATGTCTCAATACTTGCTATTTATAATATGAAAAGCTTTTGGCAAACACTTCTTTGCTGTCACATCCTCAAGTAACTCTCCCCTTGGCTAAAACCAATGCTGTTATTCCCAACTTAAATGTCACCTGGCTGTAGGTCCTCCTGGGAGGATGCAGAGAGACACTGCTCTGTGTAATTAACACTGTTTGCATGGAAAAGGACATAATTAAATAACAAAGTCAGCATTCCATTAAAGTTATTGTAGAACTTCATTCCTCATAGTGCTGTTGTGACAAGTTTGGTATACAAAATATATTCCACATAACGCCAGTATATCATTTTGCATTGTCAAGACTAATTTTGAGGAAAAAAACCTTTTTTTTTCCCCAAGCCTTCTTTTCCTGGAGCTTACGTTTATGATATTTCCTCCATTCTATTCATACTTTAATTTTATTATTTCTGTTTAATAAATAGCATAGGTCCATTCCTCTGTTCTTGTTCATGGCTGGCAATGGAAAGGCAGAAGGGTGGATTATACACCATTCAACCATTACAATAGACATCTCTTTTTCCATTGCTTACCTGTGGAGTCTAGCAAATCGCAGTGTGAACTAAACTTCATGAGCCCAGTTGTCCAAGTAAAAGACACTGAGATGCAGGAGGGTGGTTTAAATCTAGCCTAACCCAAGCTGAAGCATCCCACGTAGCTTCATGTGGTCTCTACTGGCAGAAAGTCTGGATGCTTACCAGCACAGCCAACACATACCAAGCTGCAAAAAAACCCATGTTGTAAGAGTGGAGGTCATTTTTTATCTATCTATAATTTTCTGATCAAAATGTTTTCCAGACACTGGAGTGCTCTGGAGAAAGGTAAAAGAAGGAAAGAAGAGAAAATAATGTAGCTTTGCTCTATTTATCTTGATCTGCTCTTATTTTTCCCATATGTACACTGTGTTTGCTTTTCTCATTATAGAACATACAACTCAGTTGCAAATTCTGGATAGGAAAAAAAATAATTCTTAATTACATTTAATTGCATTTCTTAGTTCCCAGATAATGATATATAATGTAACAGGTCTGGAGCAGAGAAAAAAATGTGCAGAAACTGTGGAGGCACCAAAAGGTAGATGGAGAAATCCTTTCCAGAATCAACTCTGTGGCATGTCTTACCCCAACTGTCTAGAGTTTTCAGGCACTGACAAAAGACAATTATGACACACAGTGCAAGGAAATCACATCAGATGCATGCAGAAAAAAAGAAAAAAAACACATATCCACCTCCATGATAAAGGAATCCGGAAAAATAATCAAGAAGGAACGACCAAAAGCAAAAAAGGAAATGAAGACGTTTTAAAGATAGTGTGCATCTTTTCAGACTTATGTCTTCAGCTTTTAAAGTGTTGTCAGAAAACCATGTAATTTTAGTTCTTCCTGTATTTATAAAATTGCATGGTTTTCTTTAAAAAATCCTTCTGAAATCGAATCTTCCTCTTCAATGGAAGCTTCACTTCTGCTGCTCGCTGTCCAGTCATCGTGATTAACTGACAGAGGTATTATCAGAAAAATTGAGTATTTCTTTTCTTCTGCTGGCACCAGCTTTTAAAACTTGGGCACACACTTGCTATAGGCAATCTAGATTTTGCCCTTCTGAAAAAAAATTAGATTTTTCTACAACAGACAATCTGGAAATGGAGCTGCTGAGTCTACCCTGGCAATGCACCTGTGTCACACACAGGTATAATTTGATGTGCTAAACTTCTTGCAGTTACATTTTATTTGCCTTTCAAATCCGTTCCTCATGCATGATATCAAATTAAGATAGCAAATTATCTTGCCATCTCTGCTATTTTGTGTATCTAAGCCAAATAAGTTTGTCGTCACAAGCCTAACAAGAGACCTGTCCCTGAATAAACTGTGTTTCTCCAGTGAAGCCAGGCTGATCTCTAGCATTTTGTGGGGCTGTGCTACTCCCTTTAGGTGGCATCAGAAAAAAAGAATTAAAAATGTGGTTTAGATATTTGTGGGGCGAAAGGGAGAATTACTTCTTTCCAAGAAAATCTGTAACTATTTCAAATTTCCTCTGTTTCATACTCCAGTTTTATCCCTATTCTCTGGCCAAAATGCCCCTCCTCCTGCTGGGTTGTATTACAGAGATTTCTTTCCTTCCCTGTGCAGTGATACCGCTTTGCTGCGTGAGTTCAATGGGAATGGAGAAATCCGCTTCCTGAAGTGAGAGAAGAGATGCAGGCCTGCTGGGGATGGAGATGACATGCATTCCCCAGAACTTCTGGACTGCATCTGGAGCTAAATGGGCCTCATTGTTTTCTTCGGAGTGGCCAACTGATACCAAGAGCCTCCAGTAACGCGACACTACTGTAAGTGCAATTATCCCAGGGGAGTAGGAGTTATCCCCTGGGCTGTACACAGCCAGGGAACGCAAGGGGATCTCTGTGCAGCACTTGATCTGTGCTCTAGCCGAAGGCTATGGTGTGTAATCCATCCGTATTGATCATATCCACACAGATTTTGACTAGGCGCCTGGTTTGTGTTGTGTCTAACTCCCATGATGTGGCTGGAGTCGAGCCATATTTCAGGGACTGTTGGAAGAGGTGTGCTCCTGGAAACCAAGTGATTATGTGAAAAGAAGAAATTTGGAAGCGCCCGGAAAAGATACCCCTCTTTTTATTTTAAAAAATTCAGACTTTCTAGTCATTATGGCTGCAAGAAAAAGCTGGATAGTGTGGCCTGGGTACAACAAAATGACTTAAACATTTAGAAAATAAATGAAGCTACATTTTTTATTCTAAAATAGTCTTTAAAAAAAAGATCTGTTCTCAGGAGATTCAGAGGGAGTTGATTCCTGGTTTTCAAGGTATTCACTAGCACTGTGACATATTTTCTCCTCCTCACCATTTCCTGCACGCTACAGGAGGATTTTCATATTCTGCTGTAGATTTTCAAGAAAAGCTTCTCCAGCTGCTGAGAGAAGACCCAGTTTTAATAGTGTGTCCTTGATTTGAGGGCAGCTCACACCTCAAGAGGCAAAAAAACTCTAAACAAATCAAAACAAACTAGAACAAAACAGAAGACCAAAAAGCAAATCCAAAACCAAAACCAAACAAACCCCAAAATCAAAAACCAAACAACCAAAACTACCAGTCTGGAACCTTCATCCTAATTCCTTCAGAAACCCCTCAAAGATAAGGTTAAGCACAAATCAGAGGAAAACCCAGCATTTCAAACTAGATTTACTTGTTTCAGAGCACTTTTATACAAAGAATGCTATGGATAAAACAGCAGAAGACAGAGATGCCTTTATAGCCTCCAGGGACAGGATAGCACTGACTTTTTCCTTAAGAATTAAATGTAAAGACCTATAGGACCAGACCTCCTCTACCTGGTGGCCTGGCCTGACCCACAGACTGGCAGGATGCTGGCCATGGTAGTGCGGTAGGTGAGGAGAACAACCACAAGCAGTCTTCATGACCACCTTCTTTCACAGACAAAATTAAGACTGGGTTTCTGAGTCATGTGGGCAGAACTCAACTTCATCACCCAGTGACAGCACTAGATCAAAGGAGAGTGTGTAGTCACAGCACGGCTCATCAGAGAGCTCTGCAGAGCTGAGACTGCTCTTTAGAGAAGGTAAAAGAGACTGCGATTTTTGTCTCCTCAGCCCCAGGTCCTCAAGGACCAGACCCTCCATCACAGAAGCAGTGGACTTTCTGGCTTTCTAGGACATGGGCACAAGGAAAGCAGGCAGGGGTGGCTGCCGTTTGCTGCTCCAGCAGCTTCTTGCCCTGCCCCATTTATCCTGTAGTTAGAGCTACACATCCATGTTTTTCTCAGAGATCTTCAGGAGACTTTGGGAAACTTGGGAGCAGCAGTGTCCAGACAAACTTGGGTAGGCAATCCAAAACTTTTCAGGTTTTCTTGTCCAGAAGCAACATGACCTTCTAGGAAAGAAGCACCTCCTGCTCCCAGCAGCATTCCGGCTCCGTAATACATAAGGATAAGTGCTTTTATGAATATTTCCTTTCCAGTGCTGATGGTAGATCTGATCTGAAGGTTGAGATTGACAGTGTGTAGGTCAAAGGAGTCTGACCATTCATTCTGCTGCCCTGCTGCACACTCTGTGAAGCTTATGCAAGCAGAACAGCAAAGACTTTAAGCTGTCAAGCAGGGAAAAATAAAAAACAAGTGGAAGCAGAAAAGCTAAATGTATTGTTGGTGAAGGAACACATGGTGCTTATGATGCCCTAGACAGATTCACCACAGATCAGATCTGAAACTTAATGAAATCAGTAAAAATATTTTCATTGATTTTGGTGGGATTTGGATCGTGGCCAAGCAGTTTAAGGCAGGTCAAAGAGGAGATGGAATAATATATATGCATGTCACACATAACTGCCTAACATAGTTACAGCATTTAAGATGCATACAATATAGCATGTATACTTTGGAATTTTATCAGTATCAGGGAGGGCAATTATAATAACAAGCAATCTTACTTTGCTTGAAAAAAATGGGGCAGAAAAACATCTTCATTCATTTCACCATGTTTCTAGCGCTCTGTAACAGAGATTACGCATAAAAGCAAACACTCAACAAAACAACCATTGTACCTCCAGAGAAGCATGTAAACTAAGTTGTTGCTACACCGTTAGTATCATTTACCTTCAGATTTCTGGCTATAACACAACAAATAAAGATTTCTCTAATTCTGTCTTCATCGATATAATTCATACAAAGTGCCATAAAGCCAATTTGTGCACATGTAGGCCTAGGTAAAAAATGTTCAGGTCTTCATAAAATTCTGATAGTTGACTACAGCAATATTGTACAAAGCAAAGGGGGGTAAAGAGATATATAAAGGCTTAGAACTGAACTGACTAGTGCAATTACACCCTCACAAAACAAAATCCACATTTTTGAGTTCTGCCTTCATTGGGTTTCAGAAGGTCCAACTTTCAGTGAAAGATATTAAACCCGAAACTGGCTCCAGATTTAGCTTTATTCCTATGTGGGGAGTTAGATATCTCCAAAACACACACCCAGATTGCTTCCTTAGTTCATAAAGCGAGGGAATGCCTTTCCTCTGACCTTGCTTTATCTGTGATTTAAAAAGGAGCTTTTGACTGAAACACAGAGGATCAAATATTTTAGTTAAGCATCTGGTTACATTCTTAACAATAAGGAGTATTGAAGCTAGTTCTCAACACAGACATAGTCTAATCACTCCCCCTCCCCTCCTTCCCTTTATAAAAACCTAAAGAACAGTAAACATTTGGAAATAGAAAGAACAGTAGACAAACTGAGGAGATGGAGAGAAAGCAGTAACAAAAGTAAATATGTTTCATATAATTACCAAAGTTATACTCCTGAGAGATTTTTAACTAGCTAAAGAGAAATCTTTCTTCTGCTAAAAATCAGTTTTATTTTTGACAGAATATCAATTCTTTTTCAGTTCAACAGAGAATTATACCCAATCTCAACCACTGGAAAATACTATCTGAACAAAAAGATTAGAAAAAAAGTTGCTTTGTGGTGTGTGATCACTCATAACACCTTTAAACTAAATACTTTTTCAATTTTTATGAAATGGGACAAGCAGAAAAAACTTATAGAATTTATAAGATTATAAGATTGCTAAAATTAATCTATTCACATGAACTTCAATGAAAAGTTGTTTTGAATAGAAAGGAAATTTGTCGTTTCTGTGTACTTCACAAGATAGAGAAACACTATTGTATCAAGAAACAAAAGCCGCCATTCATATCAAATTAACAGTTACTCTATTTCTGTAAGTTTAATACTCCATCAAAAGGGAAATGAAACTTTAAATTTTGCAACTAAAAATTTCATCTTGAAGCAATTCTGTTATAAGAGGTACAGAGACCTCACTGTATGCCGTGGCATTTTTAGATTACCTTGCAGTAAAACACCAAATTGAATTGTCTGCTATTTAGGTGGCACTTCAAATGATTTCTTTTTATTTTAAGAACTGTTTGGAGGACGGAAAAAGAAGAGAAGTTAAAAATACTCTGTTCTACATGACTTGAAGAGTTATTGCAAGTTAAACACTATTTGAAGAAAGTATCTTATCAAAAGTATGAAAAAGATTTCAAGATTTTTCTGTTTTTGACTTTGGTATATTTCCATGGGGAAACATGACCAACACAGGAAATGTCAAAAACTAGGCAATTTTATGAGATTTAAGAGTAGCATCAGGTCCAATTTTATTAAATTCATTGGTGTAAGTCTACGAAGACTTCTGATGAAAGGTTGTCTTTTCAAGAATTCTTTGTTTAGAAAAAAAATAGTGGGTTTATAAAACACTGTCTTGGACACAATGTATTATAGCAGCTTTGTAGATTGTAGTATTGTTACCTACAAATTGAAAGTTTGATTTCTTTTTGATGGTTTGAAAACGACACTCCATTTTCATATTATTCCCAGTGTTTTATAGAATTTGTTTCCTGGAGCTGCCAAAAACAAGCAGCTAGTACCCCTGCATTAGAGCACAAGTTTTTCACACCAAGAGCTAAGGTGGCTCAGGCCCAACTTCAGGATTTATTTTTCAGTTAAAAAGCAGAAAACACACACACAAATTAAACACAGAAACTTTGCAGGGTACATTTCACTTCCATAACCCTTTGTCCAACTGCATCCCAATTTAGAGCACTGCATGTCTTGAATTGCATCCATGAACAAGCACTTAACAGATTTGTGCAGGTTTTGCTTGTGATCCTTAAAAGCTTTTTGCTGTTTGTTTTTCTACGGGTTTGTTTTATCTCTCTATCATGCCACTCTGTGTATTTCAAGTTCATTCCTGGTTCATTGAGACAAATAGTAGAGGTTGGTCACATGATGGCCATTCCACAGTAATTCTCTTATTTCTCTCGCTGTTTGAGCCAGCCTGGCTCAAAAAAGAAGCTCACCTCAGCTTCTGAGAAAACGAGAAGTTGCAGTTCATCTGGATTTCCTAATATAACTGGACCCCCTCCCTGCTTTTCATTTTAGTCCATCTTAAGAAGGCACTTACTCTGCAATTTCCACAGGAGAAGACAAAAATAATTACCTTCCCTCACGCCAAATTTATTCCCATTTTTGTGCCATTTTCCATGTGTAGTATGCTATAATTGTATTGTTATAGATACCATTAATAGAAAAGATTCTTTTTTGTGCATTATAGGCCAATGACCATGTTGTCAGTTCTAAGTAAGCAACCAAAAAAATACGTAAAGGCAAAAAAACAGGTCTTCATGCATCTCCAGTCCCTGAATCAAATTCCTCCTTGAGGCAAAGATATTTCATCCATCTACAGACATCTAGAATTTTTTTTATTTTCTTTAGTAGCACATTTATTTATGTTTTATATTTGTCATGACCCAAGTTTCTTTAATGACTTTTCCAAGGGTATTCCTTGTGATATTTTATGGCTGGATTACTGAAGATTTGTGAGTCAAGGGCTGATCCTGTCCAACCTGCCCTCTGAAAGGATGTTGTCATCCTCTGCAGGGCTGGACAAATACAACATTTTTTTTTACCTACACTTTCCTCACTTTTCACAACACCTTCTTCTCTTCTCAAAGAGAAAGATGCCTGGCAGTCCTGCCTCTTGCCAGCGTCTTTCGTTCCTTCTCCTCTTCCTTGCGTGAAGAAGCCCTAATGCCCAGGTGATTCCTGAACTGGATCTGGGACTTTTTGGCAGATGTAGCTTCTGTTCTCAGCACCTGCCAGAGTTGGCTGGTGTGAAGAAGCTGAGACTTTTCAGACAGAAAACCTGAGTTACAAGTGCACCTTTGTGCTGGCGGGATGCTGAAAGAATAAGCTCATGTTCTTACTAGTTGTATTTATAGCAATGTACTCAAAACTGAGAAAGAAAAATTAATCTAAGAGGCATGTCCCACAAGTCTGGCTGCAGTGGTTTTGTGCTCTACTCTACCATTTGCCATTTCTTGCTCATAGGAGTGGTTGGCTGGGGAGGGACCGTGACCAGGCAGGTAAGGCAGGGCAAAATATGTAATTATTGCCCTGATCTTTACCCAGCGCAGTGGTTTCCATGGGAAACACAGAGGTTACTGAGATAATCCTCAGGCTGATCTAAGTTATATCAAAAGCTATTTGAGCCACCAGACAGTTTGTAACTGAGGCTGTGCCGGGGTTCCTTCAGCTCTTATTCAAAGTTTGTATTTGTTGCAGTTGTGGGGGTCAGACTCAATTGTTCTGTTTGAAAAAAAGCTGAAATAGGAAGTGCCCTTCAGAAGTGTGGCGTTGAAAAAGGCACTGTTCCTGTGGTAAACCAGCACTACTCAGTGAAGCAGGAAAATGGTTTGGAGACATAGACCTGCTCCAGGAGAGGGAGAGACAGATCATTAGCACTTGGATGTCTTTTAATTATTTCTTATTTTCTTCTTGATTTTTTCTTGAGTAAACAGCCAGCTTGCCAGAGGAGTTCACTCCAGAGAGACTCAAGGTGGTCAGATGCTGAAGCATTCTGTACCAAAGCGAGAATCCTGTCCAGGAGAGGAGCGTGAGAAGTTGCCGTCAACAGCTCAGACAGTCCTCAGGAAGTGGTTCATCTTCTCCAGTGGCTGCTGCCCAGCCTTTCCTCCATCGAGAGCACATCATGTGCCTGAAGATGAGAGCAGGATAAGGGCACAAAACCATCAGGTTTTAATAGAACAAAGGTGTTAAGAAAGGAGATAAGAGCACAGAAATAGGGAATAACATGACTGGGCACTATGGAAAAGGAAGGGGAGAGAAGAACTTGTTGAATCCTCCAGGGGAGTCAAGAACAGAAAGACATGAAGCTGCAGAAAAGGCAGAAAAGACTGTAAAATCAGCACTTGAACAGGAACAGAAGCACAGTTATTTTACAAATATAGCAAATACATTTGAAAACTCCTGCAGAAGAAGTGTACCACATTTGGTATGTGGCCTTCTTAATTCTATGGCAAAAGAGGGTAAGAACATGAGACTTCACAGATGGGGGATAAAGTAGTGTTTGTAGTCTTACAGGAGGCAAATACTAATGATGTAAAGCAAGATCAAGAGTTTACATTATTAAAAAAACATATCTGTAGACAATAATCCCAGTAGAAGTAACACTGTCAGAAGCAAAGAGCAGAATGCACTGCAGAAATGAGAGACACTGCCAACTTGTAAGTCTTGGAAAGGGCACAAGCTAGGGGTAGAGGTCAACAGAGAGAAGGCATTTGGTGTGAAAGATCATAGAGAAGGATCAGTTCCAAGTAGAGATGGGTTGAAAGCACATCACTTTAGTAAGATGTGGGAAATTATGAACTATTTTAAGATAAATGATAAGAAAAAGTATAGGAAATGAGAGATAGCAAAATGGAAGTGCTAGCTGATTTGATGATTAAAACTACCAGAGGAGAGATTGGGGGACTTTAAATACAAATATAGGGGGTGTGATCAGTTAAAATCAAAGGGAACACAAAGGGAACATACAAAAAAAGATGCATAGTGACACCAATCACAGTGGAATACAATCAAAACAATTTAAATTAAGTTTTTGCAAAATTGTATTATCTGACTGCTTTGACAATAAACATTTTCATCAAAGCCACTTAATTACATTAACTGAACCTCACACGGTATCTTATTCTTGCTTGACAGATAGACGGTTGAGATAGCTAAGTTGGCAGAGCTACCTACAAGGCAGAGAAATTTGGGGTGAGAGTGAAGAACAGCTGGCTGAAGAACCAAGCACATTGGTCTGGAATCCTTCATTTTTTTAGAACTGCCAAACACCTTACCCTTGTTAAATGAATGTAATTTTAAAATATACGGGTTTATTTCAGTATTTTAAATGTATCTTAGTTTTTAACGTAGCCTTTAAAATTAGCTTCATTCTAGGATTTTAACCATATGCTAAAGTCAGTCCTAATATGACTCACAGAATCAAAGAGAAGTCTAGGTTGGAATGGGTTTCTGATCCAATATTCTGGCCTTGGATTAGTTTATCCAGGGCTTTGTTAAGCCGAGACATGAATATTTCCAGCAAGGTAGACTCTACCACTTCCCTAGGCAAACTGTTCTAATATTTAAGAGTGCTCTCAGTGAAGTTTTTCTTATATCCAGGCAGAATTTCCCCTGAAGCACCTTGTGCCCCTTGCCTCTTGTCCTGTCACCATGCATCGCTGTGATGTGAGGACCGCTTCTACTTTCTAACAATCTTTTAGATATGAGATTTCTTTGATCCCCTGGGCCTTATCATCCCCAGACTGAACAAATCCAAATCCTTCAACCTTTCTCCATATCTCAGATTTCCCAGCACTCTGATCACTTTTTTGGCCTCGAATTTTCCAGTGCCTCTCTTGAAACTCTTAAAAATCATTTTGCAATGTGAAAATGTGAATGGATTGCCTCCTGTGAGCTGATGAAGGAAGGGCACCTTTATATGCTAATCCTTCTTATTCCTTTTAATACCTCCAGTAGCCATCTGGTTTATCATCCTTCCTATCATCAGCCATGATAATCCATAGCTTCTCCATGTCCTTTCTGAGTCTCTTCTCCTTCACCAACACAATACATGCAGCTTTCCTGCCACAGTAGTGTTCCTCAGTGTCTACTCACAATGTCCTCCCCCATTCCTTACTGAGCTTTGTTCTTCATGATGTTCAGCCAAGAGGCAACATGCGCTGACTCTACCTGTAATGGATAACACCTTGGCTTCCTTATTTCCTAAAGGGTAAAAAGTTCTTTTTCTTTGCAGAGGACTGTTTACTTTAAGAGTTTGGAGGAATAAGAGGTATTATGCTTGGGAGGAGATCAATTTCTGAGAAGGTGCTTTATTGGATAAGCCTATAGAGGCTGGTGATCCATGGGAGCCAGAAAGTAAAAGGTTAAAGGTGAGAGTGAGAGAAAACAGGAATAGCCAGATTCTAGACAGAAAGCACTGTCTGCCTTCAGAACAATTTAGAGAAATTGTCACCATGGGACTAAAAGAATAATTCAAAAAACATGATGTCACAGGATATCTGTGTCTGTGATATTAATGATACTTATGATTTATTGATCTTACTGATGACCTAAAGAATATGCAGAAACCAGGTCAAAAATAAAAATCAGAACATGGCAGATGGGGGCTAATTCTACGGTAACCTTCAGGAAAACTTTTTTCTCTTTGATGACTTTCAGAGCTGAGATTTAGAAGTAAAAAGCTGTTCTCTGGGTACTTGGGTAGACTTTGAACTGAAATAGTTTTTCTTCACAGCTTTTGGGCTTCTTTGTTCAACAGAGGCTGTTGCAGCTGAAACTATGCACAAAATGTAATGCCAATACATTCACAGTGCTGTTTCCCAAGACAATTAAATGTATTTGTTCACTAGCTTTGGTACAATTTTAATCCAGATATTTAATCTAGGTTCATCACAAGGTTGACAGCCCACAGAGGAAACAAGTGGTGATCTGGAACTGGATAATAAAACCGAATAACTTGGAAATGTGCAACTGTGTAGAACTGGAATGAGAAAATTTAATTTAAGATAGGAAGAGCCAAAGGACTATACAGACACCCTTCTTCCTTATAAATGGGAACCCTTACAGAGAGAATTACACCACATCAGGTCTGAGATCTTCAGTGCACAGAGAGCGTGCACTGCTACATAATACTCTGACCTTAAAAAAGGTGACCAAGAGCTGCTGAAAATGGAGGACACACAAGCCCATACGCTGTGAACAAACTCAAAAAGAGGCAATGAGCTGGAAGACTGCCCTGAAGCAAAAAGGGACCAAGCGATGGACCTCTGATGGCCTGGAACTCAGCCGAAGAGAATCTTCACGGAGCGTGGAAAAGGCAATACAAGAGTCCAGGTTAGTGCATAGGAAACAAGAATGAGGTTTTTCTGGATTTCAGGGGAAAAAAAAAGCATGGAGGAAGAGAACAGGTTGTGAGGTAGAAGAATAGGTAGCAGAAAAGTGTAGTAAGTCTGAAGGTAGAAAGAGGGAAGTAATATATTTAGTGCAAATAGAGTGGAAACAAAACCAAAACCTCCCAAACCAAAACCATGAAGAAGTAGATTTTGAGGCCTGTTCTGGCTGAATGATTACTTAACAGCAGAAGTTTTAAGTTACCACTCAAAACTCAAGTTTTGCCATAAAGATGGCAAAAAATAGACCTTGTTTTTTCCACTAAAAGCAAGTATATTTTCCTAAATTTAACCTGCAAACCGCACCTGCTGTAGTGATCAGGTGTGTGTTGTCTGGGTGCGCATAGGGCTGCGCTGGGAAACCATGGAAAGATTTGGCACGTTTCAAAATATCTCAGGCCTGATGGTGGAAGGAGAATGAGCATACTGCAAAATGAGGGAAGATAGCTGAGGTCTGTGGCTCAGAAGCTCACCATGTAGCAGAAGGCGGAGGGTAAGGTACGCTGGAGATGTGAGCCTGAGGTTCAGGGCTAGACTTCTGCAAGGATCAAGAATATTTGGCCATGCCCTTGGGTCGTATCCATCCAATACTTTCAGCCAATTATGTGATGTAACCCATCCCCACAGATCACTAGAGACTGCTGGTGAGAGGGTTTTTCCTGCCTAACATCGCAGTCACATCAAGCTTGGCGCTGTGAAACCAGGAGACATACATAGCGCCGAAAAGTGGAACAAATGCGCTCTCACCAGCCTCCGGGCTGTACAACCCGAGCTGTGCTGGGATTCTGCTGTCCTCCAAAAGGTACATTAGGATGCATGAACGTGTTGACATGTGGAATGTGCTCACGCTGACACATCCTGAAAAGGCTATGTCATCTGAGATTTTTAGCCCCTCATGCCAGTTATTTGCGTACTGCTGTCTGAGGCTATCGGGAGCGCGTATGTATTCTATAGATTGGCTGAAATAAGCAACACAGGCAAGGCTTCTCAGATGCACAGTCAAAGGGGAGTTTGCTGACTACATAAGATTTCACATATTTTGCAGCAAATTCAGAGTTCTAAATACAAAACACTGCTCACAGGGACACTGGGTAGATTTGTGACTCCATCCAAGGAACCTTTGGTCCCTAAACCAGGGAATCAACCACCCTCATCCATATGCAGGTTGAGGTTTCTGCTTCTCCAGGAATGCTTTGAATGGCAGTCACTCTTAAATAACTGCAATGTAAGTGTTATTCAATACAAGCCACTGATATGCATTAGAATTGGCATTATTTTTGACTCTTTCAATTAAATTTCAAACAATTTCAATTAAATGTCAAAAGTGAAATCACTTGTAGGAAACAACACATTTTCTAAAATGTATATCTTTCAGTTAGGTGGAAAGAACTTCACATACTGAGACTGCAAAAAAATCACAACTTTGTAATACAACCTTCACTTCACCAAACATTAATAACACTTGGCATAAATCCTATGAGCTTGATTCAAGTCCTGGGTCACGTGTATTAAATCATATGTAGTTCTGCTAAGTTACATCAGGGTAAAAATATCTGAAACATACATAAGGAGCAAAACTGCGAAATGCTGCAACAGAAAGAATTTGAGTAGAAATTTAATCTCTTGAGAGGCTTTGATATGCAATGCTACTTCCTAAACAATCTTGAGAAATTTTCAATGAAAATCGTAAACCCAGTCTGCCTGTTGTTTGTCTCACTAGAAGCTTTCATGCCTGAAGCAAAATGAACTAAACTAAAATTTTTCCACAAAAGAAAAACAATTGCAAACATTCACAGATATTTTATATTTTTTCAAAATAGTATGTTGGGAGCAAAAATAAAGATGATAATTTTTGCTTCTTCTAGAAAATACAGATAGCTTGACCACAGTGCTCTCTTAAAGTGCATGAAAAAGAAGTTTAATGATGAATTTATTTAATTCCTCATCTCACATACTCTAGGAAGTGATTTCACCAAACACTATTAATTCATAAGGACTAGGTTACTTTCAAAATCCATTCCTGTTTGCAGCATATCTAGTATGCAAAAGGCAAGGAAATACTTTCCTGGATTGGACAGACCAAATCTGATGTACAGCAGTTCATGAGTAGAACACCAGTGATGTGCAAAGTCTACCAGTCAAACATCAACAGCGTATGTGACGCGTAAGTGGAGCTATAGAGTTTGCAACTAATTTCCTCCATTGTGGGAGCAAAACAGCCTGACATTCTTTGAAAAATTTAACTTTCTAATATTGCTTTGAAATTTTTCTTTCTCTTTAAAAGTGTTTTCTCAAATAAAAAATCAAAACTGGACCCTGCTGTGTCCTGTGCTCACTCTGGTGTAAATCAGGTGTAATTCCCTCAAAGTGTAGTTACTGAAGAGTAGTTGTACCGTACTGAAACTGATGAAAGGAAGACTGAATCACTTCTGAAACTATGTTTTCTCTGTCAATGTGGAAAGGACATTTGTGGAAAAACATTAAATTCACAGCAGTGAATAAATATTAAAATAAAAATAAAATATTTCTAAGTATTCTAAATATTTCTGATAAAACATTTCTATACAAAGTTGTCTTTGAAATAACTCTGCACAGAAAAAAGAAACCATTCTGGTTTCAGCTGGAAGTTTCTCATGGGAATGAGAATTGATACAATAAATAGAAGCAGCTTATTGTTGTTGCTCTCCAGTCTTTGACTTATGTTACCAGAGCTGTTTCTCTGAGCTCATCCCTCGGTGCTCGTGGTTAATAATCTTTCAGTGCAGAGAAAGTTAAGGCTTCTTTTTCAGTTCTGTGTTTCTCTTTAATGTGCATTAGCTCAACTAGCTGAGAAATGTCTTGAAATACATTTTAGAGGGGAAATCAAAGCAAAACAAGCTATTACTGAAATTATTTCCTCCCTCCCCCAGAAAAAAAAAAAAAAAAAGTCTGAGGCTCAGTGAAAGACTGAAAAAAAATGCACATGAATCAATTATGAAAAAGAGAAAGTTTCTTTGAATGAGGAAAAGCTGATTGGAATTAAGATAGGCTTTGTTCATATCTGCAAGGTACAAGGAGAGGACTTTTCAGTGGAACAGAAAGGGGGGATTTGGGAGTGTTTGGCTGCTTAACGCTATAGTGCTTCATAGCCCATGTGAAAATTTGCTGCTAGCTATTAATCATCATTGTGCCCCTGCAAAGAAGCTGTTACAATGATGACTATATGTCATTATATTCCCACTGTAAGTAACGAATCAGAGAGCTGGGAAAGTTGGATGAGAGCGGCTGGCAAACTTTTAAGCGGCGGAATCTATTTAAATAAATTTACATCACATTTGCCACTTTTGCTGGTATGGGAATCATACTTTAAAATGAAACAATATGCTGTGTTCATGGGCCCTGGTCTTTTATTCTCCTGTCTCTGAGCCTACTTTCCAGGTCAGCCTTTGCCAGCGCTGACAGCACGCTTTTCTCATAGCCTCTCCTTCTCATAGCCTTTGGTTGCTTTCAAGTTCAATTTAGCACAATGAAGTTGTTATGCATGACAGTTTGGAGAGCAGAATAGGTGGTGTCTGAGCCCGCTGTGTCGCTACAAAGTGGGCTCATTCTCCGCAAGCCGGCTCAGTTACTGAAGCCTTGCTGGTGGGACACCACAGTGGACTTCCAGACGTTCCCATCCTGACGAAAACAATTAGCTTCAAACTGCAAGGAGCCGCGGGGTCGCCCTTTCTTTCAGTGAGACCGCGCCATTTAATGTGCTGCAGTGGATTTCAAATTCGTGTTGATTTATCCTGTTGTACTCCCCTTTTATGGTCTTTATTTACAGATGTGTAAAGAAACAGGGAAAGTTTGAGTCTCACACGGTTCAAGAGCTTTATTGGAAATCTAAACCATTGTTTTATGTTTATTTTATAAAGAAATAGAGTTGAAACGTGTCAGGCTTAATTCCATTAGGCTGAACTGCCTAAAAGAGAGCCCTGAGGTTCCTCGAACAGAACCTGAAAGTGTCTCTTCTGCTAACCATCAGCAACAAGCCAAACAATAAACAACCCCAAAACATTCAAGATGCCAACATGGTCATCTGCTACAAAAATACCAGAAAAAAAAAAGAGCTAAAAATCATTTACAAATGGCAAATTATGCATGTATTTAAAATAAGTTCATTCTGAGCCTGTGTTGAAGTACCACAAGCTGCTTGTCTATGCCAAGCACAGCTCAGCATGGCTGGTTGTGTTCATTGCTCTCGACATTGTGGGCCACCGAATTCAATAGTGGAGTTACTACTCCTACGGGACAAATATTGCTTTATTTTTACATGAACTTAGCTATTAACACGATAGCTCTCTTTTTTTTCTTATCAGGTCCTACTCGCCTTCCTACGACAAAGCAAGTCAGTTGCACGATACTTGACTGTAGGCTGTTAACAGAGGAACTCGTTTTCTTAGATTCCCCAGCAGAAAAGAATTGGTTGCCTAGATTATGGATCTTGCTAATTACTGGCTAAACCCATCAAATAATTCTCACTCTAGGTTAAAAATTAACTCAAAGAGTATTTCAGCAATCCTTCCATGAGAGACTGCGCTATTAGAATAGTAAGCTGCTCCCACCCCCTCTGCCTCTTCCCACTCCATCCACCCCCCTCCTTTTCTTTTCTTTCCCCTTAATCTGCAAGAACAAAATATTATCTGAATTTCTTCTTTATAAACTGCTTGGTTTGGCTCTGTGTGGTTGAAAGGTAAAATGAAATTATACCAGCAAGTCTTTTGTGTCTTAAAAATTATTTCTGTTTATCTCAAGAGCCAGATAATGTAATTAAATTGTCTAGTTTTGAACAACACAAAATGCATCTATTACAACTGAAAAAATGCTACAATCTGGTCTAATTGCAGTTTGAGTTTCAGAAGATTGATTTTTACTACTGCTAATTAACCTTCCTCCAACAATATATGAGTATCACTTCGTGTAATTAGCAGCCTATAACAAAAATTAAAACAATCAGTGCTGAGTTTAAGGCCAGATGTAGACTTCTTGGTCAAAAAAAGGGAGAGGGAACTAGAATATTTGGTTTCTGATACATTTTATACCATTGTGTCAGACCAGCAGAGCTATTCTTAACTGTTAAATACAGAAAATTTCTCTGTCGTTTATTCACAAAAAGCCAAACATTATTTTTGCAACTTTGCTGCAGTTAAACACTTCCCTTATTAATGGAAGGCATCGTGTGAAGAATGTGTGGTACATTATGGTGTTTCCTCCTTATTTAAGAAGTAGAAGAGTGCAAATTAGTTGTGTCAGCAAGGGGCTAAGTCAAATTATAAAAGAAAATGTTTCATGAACCAGCCTTTAAAATCACAATGACATATTTCATCCAAACAATTTGGCTTTGCTGTACTTCAACAGACATTGGTGTTGTAGGTCTCACCAATTTTATCTGTAGCAGATTTAGGTCCATAAAATGGAAAAAAGCCATTGAAATACAAGGATTTTCAGGACAAAACTGAATACAAAAAGAAAATAAAATACTAAGAACCAAAAGAGCAACACAGTCTTGAAACCAGCTTAATCCTAATACACAACCACTATAAATCAGGAATGCCCTAAGCAAGAATCTACATGGTCATGTCAATCAAAAAATGGAGGCTATAAAAATAAAATGTTTAAATTTTATAATAATTTTAATAGTAATTTTGTTGTGGTCATGATGGCCTCAGTGCAAAAATCAAAGTTTGCAGGAAGAGTTAATATCTGATATGAAGTTGGGATCTTAAGTGCTCGTGAACCTGAGAGCTTCCCTAGTTTTTTCAACGTGTCAGAAAAGATTTTAGTTCTATAAACTTGATTTGGGGGATTGGAAAATTTTACTCCTGAGTAACCTGATTTTCCAAAAATTAATTATTGCAATTCCTGTGGATGCCAATAGGAATTGCTGGTTTTACAACATGTTCAAACCAGGCAAAATCAGACTCAGAAACCTACTTTTAAGGTGGTTTGTTTTGCTAGCATGATTTTGTAATTAATCCAGAAATACAGATGCTAATGCTAGAAAAATACCCACATATTCACTAGTTAAGTAATGATGTGATGTTGGTAATACACTTGTGTTTGCACATACACACATACAAAGTGCTGGAAAATCTGTTATGCAGATAACCTCACTGTACTACACTGATTCTCTTTGCTTCTCTCTCTGTTGTTCCATTATTTCACAGCAACTTAGCACTTTCTCTTTTCTTAATTTTCTCAATAAACAGAGCACAGAGAGTAATCAGAGCAGATTTATGTGGGTCCAAGCCCATTGCTCTCTGCAGAGTATCTGGGACCAGACTCCGGGTGCTGCTGAAATCATCTAATAAAGTCATAGCATCATAGAATCATAGAATGGTTAGAGTTGGAAGGGACCTTAAAGATCATCTA